>JAADVT010000099.1:0-55668 GCA_023335895.1 Pythium rishiriense | reverse complement strand
GTGACATCCTGGGGGAGCGACCCCTCGGGGAAGAACCCAGAAGAAAACACACAAAGAATACAGACTCCCCATTTTTCCAAGAAGCACACAAGTCCCTTCCATCGAGATCAACTCCAAGTCCCCGCGGGTAGTCGGCTGGTTCAAGAACACCAATCCGGAGACGAGGAACCACCATCACCAAGCCCTGTCGTGTCAGGAATACAGCGCTTGTGGCGGTGGGATCAGTGTCATTCAGTGATACGGTACTACACTGTGAACAGAATCAGTGTCATTCCGTAACAAGGCATTTTACTTTGGAGAGAATCAATGTGACTCCCGAACCAGACATTTGTTAGCCCAAGTCTATTGACTGAATCAGTGTCATTCTGCCTGGCGGTGTAGCTGAGGGTAGAAGGTATTGATTGGTCGAGGAAGTACAAGAAATCCCGCGTTGAAGCCACGATTGGTTGCCCAGTGAATTGTGTGAGGCGATCACTGAGGTGGGTTTCAAGCTCTAACTCTCGCTTCAAAGGGTCCTGAGAGTCACAAGTACGACCGCGCGTCATATCACGGCCATCCCCAAGTCTGCGAAGGCGGTGGGACACGTCAACCCCGGCACATACACCGTGCAGCCGCGGAAATTGACGCTACTACACATCATCACGACAATCCGGCCGGCTGCTGGAGGGTTCGCTGTACCCCAGTTTTGGCCGACCGCATTACCACACTGTGCTTGGAGTCACGCCGTGAAATTGGAGGAAGGGTAGTATTGTGTTCCGCACAGATACCACCGGGGGCATTTCGATGAGACCGTGGACATCTCCACCGAAGCTACGGCGCGCACACGGTAAACGCGGTTGATAACTTGAGATTGAGATAGACCACGGACAACGTTCACCTGCGCGTTGGAGTGTAACCGCTTGCGCACTGCATCCCAAATCGCCGCAGGGGAGCAAGAGAGATCGGTAAGCGCAATATTGTCGACCACACCCTTCATCAAAAACGTTGCGTCTACAAGATCTACAGGAGTCCCAGCGTCTGCCCCGACGTCGCAGTACATATGAGGATTCGTCACACGATGGCCCAGCGTTTCTGTGCTGAAAGACATTGATCCCCTGCAAACCGTTTGACGCCGAATGCTGCAGCGATACACGGTCTGTCTAGCAGACGACCACACCCTCGTGTGACGGCAGCTACCGTAGTATGCTGTAGTCGCTTGGCCCTGCGTGTCCTGACCATTCTGGAACACGACGATCGTGGTGTCGATGTCGGCCATTTCGATGGTCGGGGAGGAAACTTAGTCTGGGTGGGAGGGAGGATAGAGTGTTGCGGCCGGGGGAAGTTTTGGAATGACCGTGAGGGAACGCAGACGGTTAGCGCTGATAACATTCAGTGCAGGACGATTCGTTTCCTTCTTGGAATGAGCTCAGCAGGTCCTCCACCATGCCACCTTCAACATGGATATTACGGACAAAAAATTTCATAAATTGATCTGTCCCGAATTCTGTCCTGTTCTGTATATGGGCTGAAACAAAGGTTACCGAGTATGGGCGCCGAAACGTGGGTGGAGGTAGAGAATCCCAAGTAATCAAACGAGTATTCGTGGAAAAGAAACGGGTCGATAATGGTGTGTGGCCGACTCAGGGTGCGTCCTTCGTGAACCACCTGAATAAACCGTACGTGTGGAATCAATGCGTGATACACGAGGAATTCAGTGCTTGGTTTTCATTGTTTTTTCGGCTGCACAAGGATTTCAGAAGTGTTTTTTTGTAATACTAGATTTTCATTGTATTTTTCGGGATACTAGACCAGTCATTGGTTTCATACTAGGAATTAAAATATTACTGGTAGTGCTTCGTATTCGAAGAATACGGAGTATACGAGCACTCCAAAGATTATACACACTCCCAGTCATTGGTTTTATACTAGGAATTAAAATATTTCTAGTTTTACGGCTCTAATTCTGATGTGTGAATAGGGGTAGCCAACCCTGCCTGGTCGATTTTTTTTTCACTCACCAACCGGACGATTTCATTTTTATCCAATCATCGGCCTTCAGCTTTGTCCACCCCTCCAGCACTTGCCGCTCCTGATCGTTTTTTTTTCTTTCCACCAGCATTTCGCGCCCACTAGAGCACACGGCAACTTCAATCTGCAAGCGCACCGACGCAGCGGCAACAGCCATCCCGACGGCGGCGATGCCGCGCTACTCTGCACGCAAGGCCGTCATTCGGGCGCTGGAGACAACGATCGAGGGGCGTGATGAGGCTGCGCAGTAGCGCTTTGTGCTGGATGACGAGGACGAGTTCGAAGACGACTACGACGAGATTGCCGTTGCTCAACTCGAGAACGTTCTCTCGAAGCGCTATTTGGTCCGTGCGCCAACGTACAGAAAGCGAGTGTGCCGCTGGAAATCGCTTCTGGACGACACCGAAGTTCTGAACGACACCGAGTTTCTCGAGCACTTCCGCGTGCGCCGCCCAACCTTTCGACGAATCGTGACTTTGATTCAAGACTTCGTGTGGTCTGCTGACCCACGGAAAATGGTGTGCTTGCCGGTCGACATTGTGTTGACTGCCTGGATTGGCTCCGGGCTCTGTGGCGTGGCCATCCGTTCTGGGGTCCGCGGGATCTGGATCGACAGGGTCTTGATCTGGATGGTCCTCTTCTTCATCGCTGACGGAATGAGCACCTTGATCGCTGTTTGCGCGTCCTTCGGTTGGTGGGGCCCCTGTGAGACTTCCCGGGTTTCTGAACCGCTGGTCAGTGTTGCGGAGGAGAGGGCGAACGGATGGACGGTCCTTCATGATTCCCTCCAGCTCGTAGTAGAGACAGCGTTGCTGCACAGCCTCACGCAAGCATGCCTGGTCCGTCACACCAGCCCCAGTACCGCTGAGCCAGGTGTCGGCCGCTTTGAATGTGTCTTCAAGCCACTGGATCTTGTCCATGATGCTCTTCGTAGTCCGGACAGTTGGGACCCCGCAGTCGTTTATGTAAGGAGAGATCTCTCCCGCCAGCGTCTGTCGTCTCTCGCCGTGCTGCCCCGGACCCCCCTTGTACTTGCTGAAGTTGTTTCCCGTGGTAGTCCAGTCTAAGAGACACGTCATCGAGTTGATGCTCGGCGTCGAGCCGTCCGTGTACCACGGCACGCGCTTTTTGACGTTCGGGTCGCTTGGTGCGGCAAGCGCACGCATCTTCGCTGCGTTATATCAGCGCTTGCCGTACACCATCTCATCGAACTCATCACCGGCGCCGAAGTCGTCACGTAGCTGTGCGAGGCAGCCTCCGTGGACGCTGTTGTTACACGAGGCAATCGAGCAGACGTACAGCGTTGCTGCTTCGTCCGTATTCTCCGCTACACGCTTGCAGAACTTCTACTCGCACGCAGAGGGAACGAAGGTGTTGGTAGGCGCGGCTGGAGTGGGCGTCGACGACGCCGGCGGCGCCGATGGGGACAACGGGGGCACAAGATGTGCCGGCGGCACTCATGGCGATGATGCCGTCGGTCGCGCGGCATCGAGAAGCACGAGCGGGGCTGGGCGCACAGGCAGTGCTGCCGACAGTGGATGAGTGGGAGGCGCTTGCGGCTCCGGAGGCACCGTCTGCACCGGACGTGCTGGACGCGCTGGGCTTGGGGAACGTCCACGGGAAGCGGAGCGTTTTCGGGCAGCATGTTGCTCGTTTCTGTTGTGAGCAATCTTGCCGCCAAAAGAAATCCGTTCAGCAGCAGCGAGAAAAAAATGCCTTCCAGGAGCCGATTTCGGTCACTGATGAGCGATTTTTTTCCAACCAATCAGATCGTTGCATTTGCAGAAAGGTTTCAATCCGTGCTTGGAAAAAAAAATTCGACCAGGAGCAGCTACCCCTTATATCCTTTTTCCAATTTTTTGACTCGGGAATACCCTTCCGATTTGCCAAAAGTTTGAAATCCCTGGTCGATTCACCAGGTGTAGCCATTTTTGAAATCTGATGTACAGCACACCAAATATGTTTTCGTGACCCTAAAAAGGAGGTTATTACAGTATGTTTTGCCGCGTTTCGGCAAATTCGGCCAGAATTGACAATACCACGCTAGATCAGCGCTGCCAGCCCCTCCTCCTCTCGTGAATACTGTGGACCACGTTATTCACCCAGCACCCGACGTGAAGTACCGTCCAGGGTACCGGTTCCCAGTCAGTTTCGCCCCACGAGAGAACTCGCCGGAACCACAAGGGCACAAAACGAGCGTCAGCCGACCCCACACTGGGAAAGCACCACCAGAACAGTCGCCGCCATGCTCGCCCGCAACGCCCTCGTCCGCAGCACGGCGCTCCGCCGCACGACCTCGCCCGCCTCGGCGGTGCGCACGTTCCGCAAGAGTACGTTCTCCCCCCCTCCGGTCCTCCTCTCTAGCCCTCTTTCTGTCCCTCCTCCTCCGCCTGCGGTGCAACTGACTTCTCCCCTTCCCCAACCTTTGACGTGTTTGACAGGCTCGCCGGCCAAATACACGGAGAACAAGCAGAGCAGCGGCCTCGCGGGCATCCTGGAAGGTGGGTCCACAGCGAACGCGCATGTCTCCGAGAGTGGTGGTGGCCGGCGACTGACGTAGTTTTTGTGTGTATCTACCTGAACGTGACTGCAGCCGACAACTCGCCGCTCTCGCACAAGGTGTACCACCTGTCGTCGGTCGCGCTGCTCGGTCTCGTGCCGGCGGCGTTCGTGCTGAGCCCCTCGGTGCTCTCGGTGCCGGTGGATTACGCGCTCGGCGTGCTCATCCCGGTCCACTCGCACATTGGCATGAACAACGTCATCTCGGACTACGTGCCCAAGTCGAGCCAGACGCTCGCGCGCCTCGCGTGGCTCGGCGTCACGGGCATCATGTTTGTGGGCATCCTGCGCAACAACATTGAAGGCCCCGGTCTCACCGAGACCATCAAGACGATCTGGCGGGAGAGCCCGAACAAGAAGAAGCAGGAGTAAAGTGGAATCCAGAACTGACGCTTGATTGGAGCTCCCGTTCGGGCCCCTTCAACTCCCAACTGCCTGCCTTTTCAGAAAAACTGTGCCGAGAAAGAAAGACTTCGTGAATATAAAGAATCCAGAAAACGCTACTCGAAACTTGGGTCACAGCGCCGCGTTTTTGGAGGAGAGGGAGTGGGCTCCGCTCTCTCTCTCATGGATGCTAGAAATTACGCTGCCGGAGATGGAGGAGAGCGCGCGGGCGGCAAGAGCACGATCGCCGTGCCCTGCACGACGACCGTGCCATCACTCAGCTTTTCACAGACCGTCTCGCAGTCCACGAGCCGCTTGCGTAGCTTCACAACTTTAATGCGCGCACGCACGGGCTCACCAACCAGCAGCGGCGCGCGGAAGCGCAGCTCCTGCGAAACGTACACGCAGCCGGGGATCGTGCGCCCGAAAATCGTCGCGAACAGGCTCGCGTTCAGCATGCCCTGCACGATCGGAGCGTCCACGCCGAACTGGCGCTGCGCGAACGCGGCGTCCGTGTGGATAGGGTTGTCGTCCCCGTTGAGCGCGGCAAAGCGCGCCGTGTCGGTCACCGAAAACGCGTGGATAACGGAACCCTCAACACCGAGGCCCGGGATCTCGCCGGGCGCGAGCTAGGATGGGGAACAAACAGACTCGGGACATTTGAGACCACAATGATAATACGACCGACCCACTGGCACGCACCTGCGTGAGCTCGCCCTCGACTACGAACGCACGCGACGACAGCGCTCTCTGCTGGCGGGCAATGACACAGCGAAGGGGCCATCGTGGCCGGAGCGTTCGCCACCTCATGCTTGGTCGGACGGACCTGGATGAGTATTTATTTTGGAGGACTGACCACTGACTGTGGGTGTGTTCCAAATCTGCGACGTGCTACGAGATCTGTGACGTGGTGAGCTGTGGCCCGGCCGTCGCGCGGCGGACGAAGTCCACGAGTGTGTCGACGGTGACCGACGAGCGGCTCGGGAACATAGCCACTTGGTCGGCCCCCGAGAAGAGAAAGATGCCTGGCAACCACTGGAAGCGGAAGGGCCACTCGCGCACGTCGACGCGGTCCACGTTTACGAGGGCAAGCGTGACGACTCCGTTCACTGGTGGCAGCGATCGTAGCGCGTCCATGGCCTGGCGACAGGCATAGCACCGCGGCGAGTGGAGTACAACGAGCACGTAGCAGCGGTGGCGGTGGTACACTTCGTTGCGCTCGTGCTGGGCAAGCACCGACTGAAGCTGGCTGAGGTCACGAAGCTCAACGGTATCGAGCGCGATGGGAGACGTGCTGCTGCGGCTTGCTGGCGCGGTGAAGATCGACAAAAATTCATCTCGCGCCGCTATCAAGGAACTTGTATCGACAGTCGAGACCACCAGGCGCCTTCTATCGATGGTCTGGAGTGTATCGGTAGCTGCTAATGGTGGAGCCGGGGCTAGTTGCTTCGGAGGCCGAATGAGAAATGGCGCTTTTCGGTTTTCGAAAAGGTCCGAGTAGTCACGCCAGTCGACACGTTGCTCCATTGAATCGTCCTCACTGGAGAGATCCGTAGTCGTGAAGGGAGTAAACAAATTTTCGAGTTGATCACGGATAGCTCGAGCGATTGATCCGTTTTGAATCAGCCCGAGCGTTTCACTACCGATGAATGGCATGCGAGTCGGAGGCTGAGACACATTTTGTACGACGAGAATGGTTGGGAACTGATCGTCGAGTACGAACAATGCGTTCTTGAGCGCCACTTGATCTTTCGAGACAATGAGAAAGCGAAGCACATAGCCGCCACGACTGTTGCTTGCATTGTAGTAGATGGCTGCAATGTCTTGTGCTCCGCTGACGAGCGCCGGATGGTACGATGCGTTAGGATCCGAGAAGATCAGCACGTGGCCGGCGGCCAAGGGGTCGTAGAAGTACCTCCCATCGGTTTCCGTATATGTGGAGATCAGATTGTAGCGGTTCCTCTGGATGAACTGCAGCAACGCTGACTTGTTCCAGTCGCTATCGTACACCACACGCTCTCGACCAAACTCCCGAAACACGACGAGCGCAGGGACGCGACGCAATGCACCATCGCTGACTCGCTGCTGACCACGAGCTTTTGCTTTCGAGAAGATGGTCTCATTGGTCGAGACCGTGTACACGCTCGAGTCTGAGTCGATCTGCGCCAGCACGCGGCAGTCAATGAACGCCTGCGAGTCGACTCCATCGACGACGAAGAGCACAACGAAGGGACGCGACTTCACGATCGCAAACAGCTCCGCCTTGGTGGACACCATCATGGGCTCACGCAGCGGCTGCCCGAGAGCGAACCGCTGCAACTCCATGCTTGAGCGACCGCCCGTGTACACTTCGACGCCACCCGATGTCTGTGCGCAACTCGAGATTGTCGTGTTGATCCAGTTCTGCTCGCTCGAGGCGGGCCACGTTGGTTGGCAGTGGAACAACAGCAGCGCTGGAAGCCCCAGCAATTTGAGCTCGTGCGGGAGCGTACTGTTGAGTTGGCTCACGTCGAGCCACGCGAAGCGTGCGCTAGTCCGCGTGGCCGTCCAGTTGTAAAGTCGCACGGTCTGGGCCGCGTCCGAGAAGCGACGCAGCAGCGTGAGACTGCCGTACCGATCGGACGAGTCGAACAGCACAAACAAAGGGTCGAACGCGCGTACAGCGGCCGTGAATGTGCGCTCGGACAGCACGAACGTGGCATTTTGCTTCGGGATGGGGTCGTCGAGGGTCCCGGGCGGAGACGTGGTCGGCGGCGCCAAAGACTGCGCGTTCGTGAAGCAGGCGCCACACACGAGCAGCAGGACGAGCAGGCGATGCATCGAGTTGGCTCTGATCACGGGAAAAGTGACGCGGCGCCGAGTCATCTCCATGCTTTCTTCCCACGAGAAATCGAGGAGAGGCGTCGCTTCGCGATCGATCGATCGTTCGAGTAGATCGGGTGTCTGTCTATTTATGGTCGCTGCGATCCTAGTTATGGCACTACGGCAACTCACACAATGAACGCGATTCGAAGAGCTCAAAAGGAGATAAAGCATTTGCATATTCGCTCACGGAACGCGCAACGCAGAGGACGTTTCTTTGATAAAGAAGCCACCAACGCGCGCCTTCACTAACATACTGCTAACCAAAACGCTGGTTTGTCGAGGTCGACTCGCTTACAACTCCTCGTGCTCGATGCCGTGGGACGTGCCGTCGAGCTCGAACTTCTTGGCGTTCTTCTTCAAGAACTCGGTGAAGCCCTCAACGTCGCGAGCGCCCTCGTACGTGATCGGGTTCTGCTTGTCCTTGGCCGGGAAGAAGAGGATCGTGGGGAAGCCCTTGACGTCAACGCCCGGGTGGTCCACCTCGTTCTCAGTCGCGTCCATCTTGGCGATGACAATGCTGTCAACGTCGGCGAAGGCCTCAGCGAGCTCCTCGTACTTGGGGGCGAGGGCCTTGCAGTGGCCGCACCAAGGCGCGTAGAACTCAAGGAGCACATCCTTGTCCGAGTCCACAACACGCTCCTTGAAGTCCTTGCCCACAATGACCTTGACGGCCTCGTCGCTGTCATCAACCGGCTCGGCCGACTTGAGCGTCGGGAGGACCTCACCAGCGAGGTAGCGCGTCTCGAAGGCCGAGAGGTCAGCCGCAAGACCATCCTCAATCTTGGCAACAAAGTCAGCGGCCTTGTACTCGAACGAATACTTCTTCATGCCGCCCGACATGTTGACAATGACGATAGCCGGGAGGTCCGCCTCCTTGAGGCCAAAGTAGTCCACGATGCGCGACTCGGTGAGCGGCACGATGACGTGGAGGAGCTTGCCCTTGGTCTCCTTGGCCGGGCCCTTGAGGGCCGTCTCGAGGTCCTTGACGTAGTCCTTGGTGGTGTCAGCGAAGACAAGCACGTGCTCGTTGATGTCGCCGCCGAAGATCATCGGCGCCTTCTCCTGCGAGAAGGTGATCACAAGCGGCTTGCTGTTGGCCTTGACAAAGGCAGCGACGCCGGCCTTCTCGAAGTCGCCTTCGTAGACGGCCTTGCCCTCATCGAACTTCTTGTAGAGCACGACGTTGCCGACAGCCGTGGCGTCCTCCGACACGTCCTTCTTGGTCGAGGCCGCGAAGACCGCAATGTCCTCAGCGTCGGCAACCTTCTCGAAGAGCGAGCGCTGCTCGCCCTCGGCCTCGTCCAGCACGGCAAACACGACCACGTCGTTGGCCTCCTTGAGCGCCTCAAGCTCCTCGGCCGACTCGACAATCTTGACGGCCGGGCCCGACTTCTTGAGCACCCACTTCTCGATCTCGGCGGCCGTGCGGCCACCATCGTAGTCCTTGACCGACTCCACGTCGCCCTTGAAGAACTTGAGCGTCGGGAAGCCCTGGATGCCAAAGCGCTCGCCGGCCTTGGTCTGCGCCGTGGCGTCGACCTTGGCGATGCGGATCGGCGGGTCCTGCTCCTTGAGCGTCTTGGCGGCCTTGGCGTACTCGGGCGCGAGGTTCTTGCAGTGGCCGCACCACGGCGCGTAGAACTCGACCAGCAGCGTGTCGTGGGCCGCGATCGCGGCGTCAAAGTTGTCGTCCGTGAGCACGAGCACGTCGTCCTCCTCCTCGAACTCGGCGCCGCGCACGGCCACGCAGGCCACGGCGAACAGCAGCACGAGCGCGTGCAGCGCGCGCTTCATCATCATGGTGGTTGGGGTGTCTTGGGGGCTTCCTGGAGGTCGGCTTCCGCTGCGGCCCGAGAAATCCAAAGTGTTTCCGTGGCCGTGCTTGAAGCCACGTGGAGGGGTACGCACGGGTTGGCAAGAAATTGCCAACCAAAATGGAAAGATACTCGATTTGCTGTGTGGCTGGTCCACTCCGCAGATGCTGGAGCACGCGAATCAAGGATACAATACACTTGAAGAATGAATAGGAATAATTATGATTAAGGAGCTTAGCAGCTTAGTCAGATCAAGTCTAAGGGCGAGATCTGCCACGTGTTGTCTTGTGAGCTTGTCATGTCACGTTTCGATTGGATTGAAAGGGGGATCTTCAATACCAAGAGTGGATCGGCGTGATACAAAACAAGGTGAAACGCTCGAGACGGAGATGCGCTGTTTCAGTGGGCAACCATGGGGCGGCTTGTCTCTATTGGGAATGTTACGGTAGCTACCTGGACCTAGATGAGCGCAAAGAGGACGTCCCCCACGGCCAAAGAGAGTGCCAGCAGAACGCCCTTGATGCGGCGACTCCGCTTCTCCTGGCGGTACTCGTAGAAGGCGTATCTATACTCACAGCCACACTGTCAAAGGCAAGAACAAAAAGAGTCATGGCAGCGAACGCAGTCAGCACGCACCGCTCGTTGTACATGCCCTTGGCGTAGACGCGAAGCAGGTTGTGGAGCTCGGGCAGTTCGATCTCTTGGTTCTCTTTGAACGTCTCCCAGTGGATCGTTTTGTTCTCTTCGTCTTCTTTGGCGGAAAAGTGGAACACGCAGCGCACTTTTTCCGGCAGCTTTTCCTTCCAGTTGATCTCTTCGATCGCGTTCGCAACCATCTTGGCGAGTTTCTTCTTAGGCAAATCGGCGACGTGGGATCCCAACAGTTCGGTGAACGCTGCTCGCTGCGGTGCGATCACCGCGTCAAGCGTAGCCTTTGACTCGAGTTCATTCACGACCTCGTCACGGTCTTTATCTTGGACTCGGAATTGGTCTGTTCGAAATGGCACGGTCACTGGTGGCGATCAGAAACCGAGTATGGGCACTGATATGAACGTACATCGCAGCCAGTCGTCAGCACTGCCTTCGATCACAGTCGCGAGCAATTGCTCGACGTCCTCCGTGGACACAGAGCCTGCCATCTCACAACGTCAGATGAGATCATATCTTTGATCAATGCAAACGCGTCACAAACCTGTCTGGCTCAAGTCAAGGAGAGCAAAATCGGCGCTGGCCGCGAGACACTTGTGGCGTGCGACCATGAGCGCGATGGCCTCAACGTACGCGTCTCGCGTAGCGCGTTGTGTGTCGTCCGCCGAGGCCTCGTCCTCCCCAAGCTCAGACGAGATCTGTGGCAGCTCGTTCAGCAGAGCCTTCTCACTGGCCAGAATGAACGCGGACGCGTCCTTCATGAGCTCTGTGAACGCCTCCTGGTTGACTGTCGAGAGGTTCTTCTGCGTCTGGTAGTCCTTGAACCACGTGCGGTAGTGGCTCGCACTTCCGGCCTCGGTCAGCTTGCTCGCGACGGTGTCTGCGGGCACTTTTTCCGCGAGCTGTTGGACGACCGCAAGCGTCTTCATCTCTGGAATGCTTTCTGTGGTTTTCAATCTCCATGAGTCACCCCACCCCGCCAGTGACGTTCAGATTAGGCCCGGAGACACGCACCAATGGGCGGGCCATCGAAGAACCGCGAGAGGCGCGACGTCGCGCTAGCCGCGGATGGAACCGTCGCAACCGACGTAGCGGAAGACGAGGCAGAAGAGGTTCCGGCATTTGTAGCAGCCGCGGCGGCCGCCGACGAGAAGCGCCGCGCCGACACGCGCAGCATGAGCATCGCCATTCTCACGTCTTGGCCACAGCTCCACTCGGTGGGTGCGGAGTGCCCTCCCGCGACACAGTGACTACCGGCATCGCTAAGTACGAAAATGGACCTCCAGGGGCTTGAAGATGAGGTGGGGATAAGTGTAAGTGGCCATGCGTTGGCCCCACGCCATGATATCGCACGACTGCGGTGGTCTGGACGTCGTATTGTACAAACACTATGGGAGATGACAGGTTTTCTTTCACCGTACGTGGCTCCTCGGCATCGAAGTCTCATGTGGCATTTTTGTGTGCCACTTGTCAGCGGACCTTGGAGTGGACACTGGGTATCCGCGACGTTTGGGGGCGAAGAGCCACAGCGGCCACGATGGTGGAAATGGAGAAAGAGGAAATCGCAATCCGCGTGATTAGCGTCGGCTATGCGTTGGGGATCCTCGCACTCGTTCTGCGGCTGCAGAATGAAGATATCAGTACGTTTGCTCTCTTTGGCCGCGCATGTCACGCCTCGCTGAAACGGATGCGTCGCTGCATTAGACATCATCTTGCTCGTGACGGTGTTCACCATGGTGTTTACATGTCCATTGTGGGCCACCTCGTTGCCATTCCCACGGGGTCCTCCTCGATCTTCTCATTGGTCCATCCGTGTGTTGTTGTATTGTTGTTGAAGTCTCTGGGCGATCATCCGCTGCTGCCGTGCGTACGCCGCGCGCCGCCGCATGGTTGTGCTGCCACAGAAGAAAGAGAAGAAGAAGCCGGATATCGCGACGGCCAAGAACAAGGAAGTGCCGCGCACGCAGGCGGAGATCCTTGCGGCCCAACGTGAGCGTGCACGCAACCTCCATGGGGTTGGTGAAAAGAAGCTCAAAGTCAAGTCGCCCAAGCGCAAAGGACCGCCACACCTCGACAAGAATCCGTGAATACAACACGGAGCAGCCAGTGCGTTGATGAAAAATGCTTTCCATTATTCTTTAGCCCTCTCTTCAAAATGCGTGGTGGTGTTTTTGTGTGTATGTACGAATACGCAGCGTGGCTCCATGAAGTGGAAGATGCTGCTTGTGCTTCGCTTGGTATTTCCTATCGACAACTAATAAATAGCTATAGAAACATCTTCGTAATATTTATGTGGTGAGTAAATAAGGTGGGAGGCGGCGCACGGGAGGCAGGAGAGCTCCACCACGTGCCGACCCCGTCGAGAGGTGGTGGGGGGAGGGAGGGGAGGGGAGACAAAATGGACAAACGGACGCGACAGCCACCGTGCGACGTCCAACCCGAGCGCGCACCGAGAGAGCACACGCACACACACGCACACACACGACTCACACCAGTCACGCAGGTGAGGAGAGCAGTGGGCGGCAGTGTCAGTGGAAACGCTCGAACACGCTCAGACGCGGGCTCGTGTCATCCTTCTTGCCTGGCGACGACGGCTCCGACGGTGACGCCTCCCCGCTCGACACAGACGCCGCAGCGTCAGTGCCGGGCGACGCGACCGTCGACGCGGCTCCAGCGGGTGCCGTCGTGGTGGTCGAGCTAGCAGTGCTAGCAGTGCTGCTGCTGAAAAGACCGGTGCCCTCAAGGCTCAGCGAGAGTCCCGCGGGCCACTGCTTGTCCGAGCCAAAGTCACCCATGGCCGACGTCGTGCTAAGGGTCGGAAAGTCCTTCCAGAGCTCGTCCGAGTCGAGCGAGTAGTCCGTCTTGGTAGACGTGGTCGACACGGCGCCCGACGCGTCCACCGTGACACCCGTACGGGCAACGACAGGAGCCGTCGAGATCGTGCCAAGCGGCGCGGAGCCCACGGCAGGGCCGTTGCCGGCCGAAGACACGACACCAGCCGCGCCGTTCGTGGAAACTCCCATCGCGGCGCGAGCCTGGGCCTCAGCCTCAGCGGGCGAGAGCGAGAACCTCATCAACGCGTCAATGGCGTCCTGGAGGTCGGGGTACGCGGCACCATTGATCGTGGCAGCACCGTTGGGGCCGGCGATGACGGCCGGCGGCGGCATCGAGCGCTCGCCATAGTGGTGGTTGAGTTGGCTGGGCGGCACCGCGCGCACCGAGGGCGCCGAACCCCAGGGCGCAGCCGAGGCGTCGCTGCTGAACGAGCCCAACAGCGAGTAGTCGGCCTGGTAGCTGCTGGCAGCCGACCCGTTGCCGTTGCCACCATAGAAGAGACCAGCGCCGTTGCCCGCGGCCGAGCTGACACCGAGTGCGTCACCGGCGTTGCCTGCGCTGTTCTCACGGAAGAACATGCCCGACATCGAGCCCATCGCGCCCGGTGGGCTGAAGGGCGGCGGCGTCATGGACTCGGCCTCTTCGTGGATGAAGCGGCAACGGCTCCCGTAGGGACAGTGGCCCGAGCCCCAGTACGACTTGCACTTGGTCGTCTTGTACTTGGGGTGGCGCACGACGTGGCGCAGCTCCGCGAGACCGTGGGCAAACTGGCACTTGGCTGTAGAGAAGACACACATACCACACTGTGAACATCCATGTGTCTGATGATGATGGCGTCCATCCAGCACACTCATGACGCACCTCCGTAACGACAGCTGCCAAACTCCGAGAAGCGCTTGCACAGCTCCGTCTTGTAGAGCGACGACTTGGTGCCGTTCTTGGGGCTGTTTTCCTCGTTCATGAAGGTCGGGCTGCCTTCCTCCAGCGAGGGCTGGCCGAGCGAGTAGCCGCTGGGCGACGTGTCGATCTCCAGGTACCCGTCCTTGGGCATCGAGTAGTAGTTGAGCTGATCCATCGACGAAATGAGCATTGTCGGTGTGTATCCACGCGAAAGAGGGCTGGTCTGGATGGCGTCCGGAAAAACGGCGAGTCTCCGGATTCCCGGCGGGCGCGTGAGAACGGGTCTAACGGTCGGGAAGCGGGGGGAAGTCAGGCAGTCGAGTCGGCACACTGGACTGCGGCTGTGAGTCCGGCTGGATCAAATCCACACGGGGGGAGGGTTCACTTCAAAACGCGGCGCGAGCGGAGATCAAGGAGTGACTTTGTTCTCCACTGGTCCAAACCCGATAGACCCAGATTGAGACCCACTCACTGGGAAGGGTTGCGAGCACGAGAGGGGAGCGACGAGGGGTCCCTGGAGCCGAAGTCCCCTACCGAAGAGCGAACGCCAGCAAGAAAAAAACTAAGACCCGGAGCCGGCGCAACAGCCCTGTCTTCTGCACAGGCAGGCCAGGCTGGGCGCAAAGGGCAGGGGAGACCCGGACCACGACAAACGCAAGCAGTCGGAGCAACCACCGACGGAGGCGGCTCCCAACGAGAGCCAAGCACAACGCTCGAGCCAAGCGTGGTCGCTCGCTCTTCCCACCTTTGCGCTGGTGGCTGGCTCCCCCTTCCCCTCACCTCCCCACACCCACCCCCTCTCCTCCGTCCGCTTCCAAAACCTCACGGGTAGGGTCTTTTTCCACCTCATAGTTGAGGTGTTTTCTATTCCCACCATTCACACGAAAAAATTCGGACCGAAAAACCTTGAAACTGGGTTTTTGGCCACAGAACATTCCAGCCGTGTTGCAGGTCCGGACCCAGCTGGTCGGATCCGTTGAGAGCCAACCCATTCGCCGGACAACTTTCGCCCCAGCAGACGATGCGCAGTGAACCAGAACGGAGATGCCGATCGGATTGTGTCCTCACAACCCCATGCAGTGCACCATTCAAACGTTCGAATTGGCTTCAACTCCGAGTGGCTTGGAGTCGACTTCCTGCAGTTTCTTCCATGGCGTCCAATCCTTCGCATCCAACTCACTCGACAAGGAGAACTTCCCCATTCCATTTCATCCAGAATGCGTTCCTTTCTAAAACCTCAGGTGACCTCTAAAAACCTTGATTGAGTGAACCGGCTGTGGCGGTTTGTACTAGGGATAGGTGTTTTCAGATAGCCCTATCCCGTAATGACCATAGAGCGTGCAAGTTGCGTTTTGTGACAGGATCCTGATTTTGGCCAATCAAAATTTGTTTCGTAGCTGCGTTACGTCAAACCCACAGCCACAAAACAGATGCCAACACCAAATCGTTTCTCCTAAATCCGGCCGAGCGCGTTACAACCGGTATCAAACCAGTTTCATCACCCTGGTATCTCAAAGTTGAAGAGCTTCCCCACTCCACCAGGAATGGACCAAGCCGAAGACACTGCAAATGCGCCGGAAGACCCCTCGTTACCCGGCTCCCGCGCGACCCCCGACGATCCGATCAGCGAACCGATAGAAGTTCCAGATAGCCACGTTGACGTCGATGCCGATGATGTGTCGGCTGTCGCTGGAGATGCGTTGGAAGCGCCCACATCACCGCCCAAGCCCCGGCTTTCGCTGCCAGCGCTGACCACGGCGTTGGCGCCGTCGCCACCGCCGCAGCTCTCGCCGCCACGCAACGCCAGTGCGCCCAACAAGCAGCTTTTGTTCATCAAGACGAGCGACTCGCCCTCGAGCCTCCACAGCGAGCGCGCGCGCCACCAGCACACGCGCAAAGTCACGCGCGACATCGCGGCGCTCGATTTCCTCCAGAATATCCCGATGAAATCCGAGACGCAGCCGCCCTCCGCCATGGTCCACGCGTTTGGCGCCAACTACAACTACGACCACGGACGGCAAGTCGACCGGGCCACGGCCGCGCCGCCGCGGGTGGCCTTCCAGGTCAAAGGGGTCGAGCACCAGCCGCCGGACGACGCGACGTCCACTCGCAGCGACGACACGGGCGGCGCCGGGCTCGCGGGGCGCCGCCTGCCCGGTTTCGAGGCCAAGATCGTGCGCGTGCCGCCGCTCTTCCGGTACCGCATGGGCACGCGGTTCCCGGCCGCCTCGGCGGTAGTGCGCCGCTGGGAGTCGATGACAGCTCAGCAAGGCCTGCTCGACTCGCGCGTGTTTTTTTCGCGCGGCTGCGGGTACCCGATCGCGGCCTCGACGGTCATCAAGTACAACGGCAACGACCAGGCGGCGGCGTCGCACCTCCACCACCACGGCCAGCGGAAAAGATTCCTATCGGTTGGAAACATGGAGCCACAGAGCTACGACTGGCGCGGCAAATCGTACTACCGGCTGCTCCACGCGACGTGGGCGCCGTGCGACCGCGACCGTGATTCACAGGATGACCACCCGAGCGGTGCGCCGTACGTCGCCAACTACCTGGATGACCCAGAGTTCCGCCAGGGCCGCCACCGCCACGTCGTGCGCGGCGACAAGAACATTGGCCCGGTCGTTAGCTCGATTCTGCTGTTCGTCAAGCCCCACGAACTCAAAGAGGTTTGTTTTCTTGTTTTGATAGGTTCCGTCACGGAATCAAGAGATTTGACGGCGTCATGTATGCAGGAGCTCAACAAGAAGTTTCGTGAGAAGCACACGTGGCTCCACGACCACGAACTGTCGCTGAGCAAGATCCGCAACCTCAAGCGCGAGACTTTGGCCACGGGCCAACGGCTCAACATGGAGGTCGCAACCATCGCGCTGGCGTGTGTGTACTTTGAGAAGCTCGTGCTGAGCCATGTACGTTCCAAAGTCTGGGTTGTCTATTGGTTATTTGCCTCTTCCTTTCCGTACACCACTCACCACAGGTCTTCTATGCTACAGTACGTGAACAAGGCGAATCGCAAGCTGTACATGTCCGTGTGCTTGCTGCTGGCTGCCAAGTTCAATGAGCCCAAGGCCTCAGACGCCATGAAACTCATGATCAAGCAGATCCTGGCTGAGATCGACGTGACCCACTCACTGCCGTCCCGTGAGGTTCTGACGATCGAATTCAAAATCTACGCTCAGCTCTCGTTCAGCCTCCACGTGCCGCTCGCCGAGATGCAGCCACACTTTACGCGACTGTTGAAGTTGATTGAGAGCAACCCACGCAAGTACCTGGACGATGACGTGTTCAACGACTACTCAAAGCTGGTGCTGGAGGAAAAGACAGCCGCAAGCCGCGCACAAAACGACACGGTGCTGTCCATGGACGGCGAGACACAAGACGAAGGCACGGATGCCGAGGCACTCATGAGCGACGAGGACTTGGAAGGCGACGAAGGCATGGAAGACGATGAAGACACCGGCTCGACCAGCCAACGGCTACGCAAGGAGAGCGATGCAGGGCGTCGTCGCGCGAGTTTGCCACCATGGAGCCGCATGCCATCGATCGCACAGTGGTGGCGAGAGCGCACACAAGACGGAGACCAGCCACCACCCACAACGCGTTCCCAAGACGTAACAGAACAAGCCGAACTCAAGACCGAAGAAGCGCTGTCGCGTTGAGACGTAGAATGGAATGCGGCACTCACTACGAGTTTGTAGCCTTATTGAAATGCGAACAGTAGATTCGATGGGTCCGCGCCCAAAACTTTGACGCGCTCAAACAGCACGTCGATGACTTCGCCGTAGCGCGCCGGATCATCAAGCGTGATGCCGTTCTTGGCGGCGCGTTTGCTCTCGCGGAGAAAGCCCTGCATCTCTTCCAGCGTCACGTAAATCGTCTGCTGTTGCTCGCTGTCGCTATTGAATACTTCGACGCGGAAGGTTTTCTGCCTGGGCACGGAAAAAACGGACACGAAGAAAGACACGTGCTGCAGCATTCGCACGCCCTGGTACCACAGCTCCTGGTCGGCCAGTGCACGGTCTCTGGACGTTGATGTTGGGCTCTCGGGAGACGACGGGATGGAGAGGACGTCGGAGGAATCGTTCATAGCGCGAAATTGCTGTTCTATGTGGGTCGATGACGTCATGAGCTCGTGACGTTTCCACTCGTTTACGCGGCGCGCGGTCATCCCTGCATGCGTGTTAGCCGTTCGCCGCTGCCCGGTTACTCGTTCAAGGTCGCTGACGAACCGCTCCTTATGGACCGCTCCAGTTGCGGACGGCAAGCCCGTTTTCAGCCTCGATGACGTCAACTCGCGTGGCTTGTCCGGACGAGTGGGTACGACAGCCGTGTAGATTCGGCCGTTCGAGGACATCGGCGTTCGAGGCGTACTCGCCGCTGACAACGGCGTGTTGACAAAACCGTCGGCGTGGGCGAGTGCGACGGCCTCGCACTTTTCGGCTTCCAGCATCTCCATCTTGGCCTGCAACTCGGCTCGCTCCTGCTTGGCGTCTTCAAGCGCCTTCAGGAGCGCAGTCTCGACACGCTTGCGCTCGTCCACAAAGCGCTGCATAAACTCGTCTTGCGTCGCGTGTTTGGCTTCTACGGTCGCTCTCCCTGCGGTCTCTTGTGCTAGTTGCATTTCCATCGCCAAGAACTTGGCCTCGGCGTCGCTAAAGTCACCCGCGTGAGCCGCGAGTGATTCGCTGAGCTTGTGAATAGTCGACGTGACGACCGCGTACTTTTCGTCGAGCATTTTGTTCACGTGAACCACGAAATCACGCTGAAGGAGCAATGCAAAGTCGATCGCCGTGTCATGGTCAGTCACGCTCTCACGAGTAATAGCCAGCGGAGGCTGAGCGAGTGTGAATGCTCGACTGTCGCACGTGATCTGTTCAAGGGTCTGGAGTAGATACTCTTTCAGCCCCTTGAGCTCCTTCACGCACGCCATAACCGCCTGGGTCAGGTCCACGGGGATCTCACCTCCTCCGCTTGAGGAAGTGGAGAACGCAGACGTGTTCAGTACGTCCGTAGTGAGCCGAATAAGACGGTAGATCATGCTGATCGCGGCTTTGTCGCGCTTTGTGAACGCCTCTACGCAATCTTGGACCGTTTTGCTCGGTGGGGACTCTGGTAGCAATGACAGTGCGGCGTCCCCAACGGCGAGTGCCGCGCGTCGAAAGTCCAACTGCTGCGCCTGCTTCTCGAGCGCAGCCGCGACTGCGACGGCCGTTGCTTCAGCGTATTGTTGTTCGAGTTTCTCACGATCCATCGCACGTAAGTCATCGGCCTCTCGACAGCCCAGCGCGTCACCATGCGGACTACCTTCCCACGCGACAAGCGTTTGTTTTGCAGCCTCGACGCGCTCCAACAGACTCTGGAAAATCGGGACACGGCTGTCAGAAGGCGCCAGCTCGAACTCGGTGACGCCGTTCGCGTGGAGAAACGCAAGGTCTTGCCTACAAATCTCTTCCTGTTGCTGAAGCTGTGCGGCATTTTCTGATACGAGCTGCTTTACAAGCTTTGTGAGGTCGATCACGCGAGTGATGATCGCACCGCGATCCGGGAGTGCGATTCCCTCAGCCTCCAGGCGTGCGACCTCTTGTTGGTCGATAATTTCGCGCTCCATTTTCTCGTCAATGAGAACGCGTTGTCCTTCGAGCAACGTCTTCAAGATGGCCATCCTCGACGTGTGCGTTTCCTCTTCTCGCGTGGCCAACATCATCCCGTTCTCACTGAGAAAAGAGGCTTCCAGCGTCAGCTCTTCGCGCAGACGTTGTTCTCGGCGCTTACTCTTGGTGAGTTCGCTCACGAGACGCCCATAGACATCAAGTCGAGATTCGTTATCGCCCCAATCGACTCCATGTTCGCTCAGGAAACTCTTCTCTTGTTTCATTGCATCCTCAACTTGCTGACGCACCGCGTGAAGCTGGCTTTCTACGTCGTGGAGCTTGCTTTCAAGTGCGCTCTCGATCTGATGCATCTTCGCCTCATACCCAGTCTCGACTTCCTGGAGTTTGGCCTCATAAGAACTTTTGACCTCTTCAGCTTTAGCTTCATATCTGCTCTCCCTCTCGCTCAGGGCCGTCTGGTACGAGCTTTCGGCTTCATTAAGCTTGCTTTCGTACATAATTTCGGTCTCGAGCTGTTTGGCTTCAAAAGTGCGCACTGTTTCGACCAGCTTCGCCTCTGAAGCGCTCTCTTGATTTTGCAATTTGGTGTCAAACTCGGTCTGTGACTCGCGGAATCGGGTCTCGAATTCAGTCTCTGCATCGCGCAGCCTCGTCTCAGAGTTGGTCTGTGCGTCGGACAGTCTGGTTTCAAAGTCGGTCTGGGCATCACGTAGTTTGGTTTCGAAGTCTTCCTCTGCGTCACGCAGTCTCGTCTCCAGCTCATTCATCGCTTGAGTGCGGGTTTTCTTCGCGTCAACCAGCGCACGCACGACTGCCACTCGAACATCTAATGCATTTTTCTCCTCGGCTTCAGATGAGCCTGGCTCAGGCCTCTCGGCGTGAAGAATCTTGTTTTCTGCCGTGATCGAAACCGCCATCTCCTCATTCTGTTTTTGAAGCGATCTCAATTGTTCAACAAGTGCTGCGAATCGCTCAGTGCGCGACAGGCCGTCAGCGTTTCCGTCGTCGACTTCGCGTAGAATTTCATCCTCCTCAGCGTGTTGCTTATCCATCATTGCAAGCTGTTCCGTAAGGGTTTCGACCATCTTCCACGCCTGTTCTTTAGACTGAATGAGATCACCGCACTCGGAAAGGGTCTCTTTCAACCGTTCCATGAGCTCCTCCGGTGATTCGGCGCTGGATGCAAACGGAAGTGTATCACGCATTCGGTCCAGCAAAGTGTTGAGGCTGTCGCTGTCTTGGAACGCTTTATTGACGATGAGCAAGATCGAGTCCGTTCGTAACAACTCACCGTGGCCTTCGTCAATCTCTCTCCTGGCGACCGTTTCAGTCGCTAGCCTTTGGATGTTTTCGACAAATACTGGCAGCTCATCCACCACATTTGATAGTCCAAGCAGCGCACCAATATGGTTAACCATTTTGAGTCGCTCGTCGATCAGCCCGCCTAGAGTCTCAATATTTTCGATCGTTCCACCAGCGAGGTCCGTAACCAGGTTGCCCTGAACCATACGGCCAACGAAAGCGTCATAGTCTTGTAAATGACGTGCAATCTCCTCCATCGATGCGAAGACGGATAGCGCGGCCTTGAGTTGTTCGTGTTGTCGCGCTGTGTCACCTTTGTCGCATTCGTTGTTGTCAAGATTGCTGCGTAGACTGTCACTTGAGTCGCTTGCACGAATCGACAAATCAAAGAACCCGAGTCGATCAGTGAGCCGTGACAGCACCGCCAGACACTGCAAAACGGACGGCAGATCTTGGCGCGGGTCTTGTAGCCGGAATAGCTTGCGTGCCAGCGAAAGCAGCGAACAGTGGTCGCGCACGAGGACAGACAGCTCGGAGGCAAAGTCAATCGATGCACTGGCGCCGTCCTCTCCTTGCAACTTTCGCTTGTTGCGTGGGCTCATTGAGTGCGCCTTGCCTACCCAATGGGCAGTCTCAGACAGGATGCGATGGTGGTCGTTCATCACCAGCGAGATGTCCAGCAGCGACTCTGAGAGTGCCCCGCTAAGACTCGGGCGGATACGGTCATTGCCTCCGGTAGGGGCTAGTGCATCGCCCGACAATAGCAGATCATGCTCGTGCGTGTCTTCGGAAGATGGCACCTCGGTGTTAACGTCGAGTTGCACAAAAGAAGAGGCCGACGCCGACTGGTCCGTACCGCCATCAGCAGCGACCTCGAAGTCTCTTGTTGGCGTGGGCGTTCGCGTTGTCACGCCACGCAGCGACAGAATACTGCTAGAGCTGCTCGAGTGGCTGTGATCGGCTGCACCGCTAGTTGTCGCATCGACTTCCTCGTCCAGCATGTTCTGAGCGAACTGGGTTATCTGCCGTAGCTCGTCCACAAACGCGACGATAGCATTGACGCGATCAGTCACAGAAGACTCGGTGTCCTCCTCTCGCCGGCGCGTGGATGACAGTGACTCAAAGGCGTGGACGACGCGCATCAGCTCGCGCACTTCGTCGACGATATGGACGCTTCGGTTGAGTGATGGAGGCCCCGCCGGATGCGCCGGCCACTCGAGTGCACTTTCGAGCTCGGCTATCAACAGGTGGCGCTCATTGAGAAGAACCTGTAGGTCATTTGCCAACAAAAAGTTTGTCTTCGGCTCGGGCAACGCCTCCTTGACGAACGAGCCGCCGTCACGGTGATTCACAATCTCCTGGCGGAGGAATGAGGCTTCGTCCACGAGCGGGAGCAGATCAGGGATTGACTGAAACGCGTCCGTCTGGAGAGCAGCACGCGAAGATGCGAGTAATGCCTTGGCAGTTTCACCGGTGGCTTTGTGCTCATCGAGAATCGCTAGCAACGCGTTCGCACGAGACGCGTGCACTGAGGCGGCTTCTCCGAGTACTGGAAGCTCCTTGAGCAAGGCAAATACCGACGCGTAAGACTGCAGCACGTTGGCAATCGAGGCAGACTCGTCCACACCAAGATAGCTTCTAAGCAGCTCCACCAGAGCGCTATGGTCACAAATCCGATCTTTTACATTGGCCTCGATCGTCGGAAGGTTTGCCACCGAGAGTTCCGTGTCACCGATCGCGGCTCTTGTGATCTGACGGAGCGCGTGGAGCGCACCGCACACATCATCCTCGGTGAGCACGCAAGTCGCGCCGATGGTTGAAAGACAGTAGCGCATCCGCATTGCGTCTTTTAGATGGCACAATAGGTCGTCCTCCGTCTCAATGTCTACTTCCGGAGCTTCAACATGGAATTCCTCATTGACGAACGTTTCCAACTGCTGCTTGAGCAACTGCAAAGCGCTTTCCATCGAGCGTCCAGAGTTCGAAGGGACAGACGCAGCAGCTTCACCCTCTTCACCTTTGGCTGCAATGATTGCCTGCCGCTGCATCTCCATCAATAACGCCATTTCTTTTCGGACGTTCTCAATCGTAGCCTTGCGGACACGGATTACTTCCTCGCTTTCAGCTAGAGCCCGCTCGGTCTTGACAAGATCATGTTGCAGGCCTGAGAGTTGTTGAGTGAGATCTTGGCACTCGGATCGACTATCTTCTAGACACTTCTGGGTGGCTTTTGTTTCCTCCATTGCGCAAGCAAGCCGACTTTCCACGTCTTTGAGCTGGGCGTTGTATACAGCTTTAGTTTCTGCGATTTGGAGTGAGTGCTCGGATCGAAGTCTCTCCAGTTCTTCATTGGAAGACTGCCGCATGGCTTCCAGTGCCACCTGCGAAGCGTTTGTAAGTTCCTCCCGAAGCTTTTCGACTTCTTGCTGTTTTGCGTCCTCAAACTGGTGGAGCTGCACAGCGTGGTTCGAGACGAGCGCGTCGAGCTCACACTTCAGTGCCTCCATTTCTAATTGCTTGGTATGTTGCACTTCGGTCACGGAAGCCAGAGCCTTCTCGCTCGCTTCCCGCTCTTTCTCCTGAACCAACTCTTTGGTCTCGTGAAGCTCGCGATTCACTGATGCGAGCGCGTCCTCCTCTCTTTTCACCGTCGCCACCAAGTACTGGATCTGGAAAGCAGCCTCCTGGACCGCTTGGATCTGAGTTGCCTTCTCAGCTTGAGCTTGCTTCAGTTGGCTCTGCACCTCTACAAGCGCATCTTCAGTGGACTTCAGCGTAGTAACCAAGTACTGAATTTGTAGGTTGGCCTCATGGTGTGCTTGTCCTTGCGTTGTCTTCTCCTTTTGAACATTTTCAAGTTGTGAGGTAGTGCTCGCCAGGGCGTCTTCCGCGGCTTTCAGGGTCGTGACGAGGTACTGGATTTGAAGATTTGCCTCTTGATGCGCCTGGGCCTGTGCCGCCTTCTCGCTTCTTTCCTTCGCAATCGCAGCTTCAAGTTCACTGCACGCACGCTGATGCTGTAGCTCGAGATCGTGTTGGTGTTCTTCCGTTCCTTTGAGGTCCCTCAGATGAGCTTCTGATTCGCTGTTGAACGCTCTTTCAAGCTCTGCGATCTCGTCGTCTTTTTCACGGCAACTGTGCTCGAGCTGGACCAATTGTTCCCGCAGCGCGGCTGCCTCGGCCGAAAGACTGAGCTTTTCTTGCGCCATCTCGTCTAAACGTTGTTGCACCACTGCAATCGCGTCATCTTTTTGCTGCAACAAACCACTAAGTGACGACGCATCACTCGAGACCGATGCAATGAGCGCCTCCCGCACATTCAGTTCTTGCTGCGTCTCAGCGACGGTCTGCTGCAGCGCCTCAATGGTCTTTGCTCCCTCGTCAAGCTGCGTCTCGAGTTGTCGTACTTGCTTGGTGAGCTCGTTTACCGTGGTAGTTTTCTCAATCACGACATGTTCACGTTCCTCCTCCCCTGCCTTGACTCTCACCTCTAGCTGTGCCTTCTCTTCCGCCAACTCACCGATCTTCTGGCTTAAAGAAGCTTCCAGCCGAGCCTTCTCTTCTGTCAACTCCTCGATGTTCCGACCAAGAGAAGCACGCTCTGCATGGAGCTTGCTTTCTGTTTCTTCATACACACGGAGAGTATCCCTGAGCGAGTTGAGCTCCAATAGCAGTAGATGTTTTTCATGGCGCAGGCGTGCATCTTTCTCGGCCGCTGTCATCTCCAACCGTCGCTGATACTGACAATGGATATCTTCGACTAACATGACACCACGCTCCAATTGCTCTCGCTGCGTCTGGACGAGCACATGGGAGTTGTTCAGTTGAATCTGGAGCTTGACCTTGTTGTTATGGAGCGCCTGCGTCTCCTTCGTGAGAACAACGTATTCTTTTTCCTTCTCGAGCAAATCGTCCGCAGCCCTTCGTGCGTCGTCCAGGTACTGTGCAGCCTCCAGTTTAAGTAACTCCACACGGCGCCTCATCTCATCGCCCTGACGCTGAGCCGCGGCGAGCGAGCCTTCGAGTCTCACAATAGTCTCTTGGTGAATGTCGTTCTTCTGCTTCAGCTCAGTTTGGGCAGCATGGAGTCGGCGGATTTCGCCCTGCTTGAGCTCCATCTCACCGGCACTGTGCTCGTGCTGAAGGCGCATATCCATCTGCAGTCTCTTCATTTCGAGCCGCAGCGTCTCAGACTGGAGCCGCATGTTTTCGATCTTAAGCTCGGAGTCTTCAAGCATGCCAGTCTTTAGTTGAACATCTTCTTCGACGCGTGACAAACGACCGCTCTCCATGCGAAGTGCTGCGCGGGTTTCTTCTAGCTCTTTGGCTTTGGATGAAAGAGTCTCAGCTGTGATCTCGAGAATCTCGGTCTTGGAGTTCACGTTTTGAATCGTGTCTAGGAGCGCTGCGTGGAGCTTCTCGATTTCCTCGTCCCGGCTCTTAATGACAAATGTCAGTTCCAACAATGTGTTTGATTTCGTTTGGTTCCCGTCCTCACTGATGCGCAGGTCCCGCTTGAGCGCCTCAATCATATCGTTTTGCGCTGCATTTTCGCGCTCCAACACGGCGATTGCAGCCTCCATCTCTTCGACCAGCATGGACCAGCGAGAGCCTCCTTCCTTCTCCTGTTCTGCTTGCTCAACAATGCGGGCGCGAAGCGTTTCCTCAACACCTTCAAGTTCCACGATCCTCGCCTTCTTGTCGTCGAGCTCTTCCTCCAGCAACGCAATAGCCTCGGACTGGCGTTTCTCATTGTCCCGCATCGTCGTCTCCAGTGCGAGCACACGCGCGGCGTGGGCTTCACGCAGTTGCTGGATCGCTAGCTCACGCTCGAAAGTAATCGTTTCGATTTGTTCGGCTGTTGATCGTCGCAACAAGTCGAGATCAGACTCGTACCGTAACACTGTTCGGTCTTTTTCACGCTTCGCATCATCCTGAACACCGCGTAGCTGTGATTCATGTTGTTGAACCAACGATTCACGTGCCAGCATCGCCTCGGTCGTCAAAGTCTGCAACCGTTCTGCGTGGCCTTCGTTCAGAGCGGTCAGTTCAGCATCATGCGAGGTCCGTAACGCATTCACTTCGTTTTCGTGGTTGGTTCGAAGGTTTGCAAGTTCGTTTGCGTGTTGTTGAACCAAGGTATTGTTCTCCCCCGTCAACATGGCCCTCGTGGCTGAGAGTTCGGCTTCAAAATGAGTCGTCAACTGCTCCACTTGTGATCTGTGTGCATCTTTGGCGGATTCCAGCTCCTGCTCCAACGCACTCACACGCTGGTCTCGTTCGTTTTCCAAACTGAGGCACTCGTCATGATGCTGTCGCTTTAGTTGTGCCAGTTCTTCCGCGGTGGCATACTTTAGCTGCGCAAGCTCGGTGGCATGATCATCTTTCAGGGTTGCTATCGCCCGTGAGGCTTCATTCTTCGTCTCTGCTAACTCGGTGGTCAACTTGTTCGTAACCTCGGCTAAGGTCGAAGCCGACGCTTCCAATAGCTGCTCAATCTCCTTCGCTGATGTACTCTTTAGCTCACTGATTTCGGATTGCGAGGAAGTCAAGAGCTTGTGATAAGAAGCGTCCGAAGAATCCCGGAGTTCGTTAATCTCGGCCTCGCTTCGAGCACGTAGCTCCTCGAGCTCGAGTTGGAAGCGGCGCTCGAGCTGCTCCTGCTCCAGTTGCGACAGCTCACGTTGACGTTTCAGCTCACTTGCCATGGTCTGTTTTAACTGCTCGATTTCTTGGAGACATCCGGTCTCCAAGATAGCTGATCGCTCTTCAATGTCGTTGATTTGGCGCAGGAAATCCGCTTTCAAGGCTTCGACATCAGCTCTGTGCGACTCTTCGAGCGCCCTTGCCTCTGCAGCTTGGGCGCCTTCTAGTGCCACATGTTCGTCTTTTTGCTGAGCGAGGATGCCTTCGAACTGCGCTATCAACCGTTCCTTCTCCGCACCGTGGAGACCATAGAGTGTTTCGATCCCTTTTGACAGATCCGCGACGGCATCTTTCGTCTGGTCGCGAGTAGACGCTACGACGGGAAGATCTGCTTGGATTCCTTCAAGGTGCTGAGTCGCGGTAGCGGAGATCTCGAGGAATTTGTCCGCGTCGGCCTGCAGTTTTGCCCAGTCAACTTGATACAATTGCTCCGTCGTGAGCAGCGTCTCTTCGACGGATAGCAATCGAGCCGGGGTTCGCACCGAAGATCCATCTGCCAGGAAGAAGGCGTCAAGCGCTGAAGTCGAGGGAGATTCCGATGGTGGTTCGCTGCTTTCCGGCACAGGACTTCGTGGTGTGCTCCAGGCATTTTTGGCGAGCGTGGCTGCACTGACATCAGGACCCACTGTTGTTACCGATTGAGTTGGCGGGACTGGACGGAACGGCGGCACCACGGGTCGCACTGGAGGATGTGGAGCGGCTGGGAGTACAACGGGGATCTCACGCGCACGAGGGGAAAAGGGTGCCGACGGAGCGAGTTGTTCGTTGTGGTTGTTGTTGCTACTCGGCGCGATCTTAATCTTAGGCAACACAACATTCTTTGGCGAGGCCGCGCCAGTGGTCTGATGCTTCGAATTGCCAGTGGGCCCATGGAGCTTGATCTTGGCTGCTCCGCGTGGCCGCGCGCGTCCGGTGCCATGTGCATCGGCCATGGCGACAAGGCCAGTTAGCTGAACGGCGGTCGAACTGCGCGCCGGTAGATCCAGGTGCTCAAATGCGAGAGGCGGGAAGTTACAAAACGCCGTTTTTCGAGTTCGGCGAGAGGCAAAAGAAATCGATCAAAATTAGACGACCGCTCATCGAACTATCGGCATGTAGGGTGGGGCCTGACGGGGCGCGGCCTCCGGTCGCTTTTGCCTGCGAGATGGCTTGCGAGCGAAAAGCTGGGTTTGTGTAAGAGAGACTCTACGACGTCAAGTCGTCTCGATCCGCGCGCTGCTGAGAGCGTCGGAGCGTATGATTCTTCTTCGTCTTCTTCGCGAGGGTTGTCCTCGTGCAGGGCTGACAAGAGACTCTCACACGAGGGAGTTAAGGACAATGTCGACGCCGGCCCGGGATTCGAGAGGTGC
Source organism: Pythium rishiriense (assembly GCA_023335895.1). NCBI lineage: Eukaryota > Oomycota > Peronosporomycetes > Pythiales > Pythiaceae > Pythium > Pythium rishiriense. The sequence goes on along the minus strand of JAADVT010000099.1, from coordinate 27,687 downwards.
TGGTTCTTTTTGCTTCGAATCAAACGAGGTGACGGCGCGGCTGATGCTGGATGAAATCCTCGCGTGCGTGTGGTTGGCGGTGTGGGCGTTGGAGACCACGGGCATTCGTCGTCCATGTGAGAAGACGAGGAATTGCTCACCATAGCGTGCCGTGGGGAGGAAATGGTTGGTGCGAGGCACGCAGGTGGTAGGCTTGGCGGCGATAGGAGTTGAAGAGCGTTGTGGTAAAAGACACCTTGTGGTGACGATGGCAACACTACTTTGACGCGTCGACCCGGGGTACTCGCTGGACGTTTCGGCTTCTTGACCCTTTTCTTTGCTTTCTTCTCCATGATGATCACTGCCGCCCGCCTGACAGCTTCATCTAGTACATTTCCCACGAACGGACTTGCAACGGAAATGATACGCTCCTTCCGTGCCCGCTCTTGCTCTTGTAACAAACTCCGCCTACTTACATTCAGCGCGCTTTTCACCACTTGAGCGAGGCTCATTTTCTTGGGTGGATTTGCACCGTTTTTGGGCCTCTTGGCCTTGTTTTGCTTCCACACACTCACACGGCGCTGTATCCGCCCCATCAACGAAACTGCACTTGACACACGCCTCCACTTTACCACTTCTTGCTGCCGCGTAGCGTACTGCAGCGCCTTCTCCTTCCGGCGGTGAGCGTGCACAGGTAACGATCGATTGGTTGTTCTAGCGAATTTGTCAGTCGAGCCATGACTGCTACTATCTCCTCCGTCCCGAGACGCCTGGGTCAGCACCGTTGTGTGCGTCCAGCCACAAGCAACGCGGATGGCAGTATCTGTGCCTGGTAACAGTACTAGTTCTGGTGCGCATCGTTGGTCTAACCGTGTCGACTGCTCGCCGCTTAGATCAAGTCCCCACACGTAGGCTTCACCGCTCCACGTCACACACGCCGAGTGGAACTCACCAAGTGAGACGTCAACCACACCGTCGTTCAGAAATGGCGGAAACTGAACGAGACATGGCCGAGTACGGGAGCGTTTGTCTCCCAAGCCGAGCTGGCCGAACTCGTTCGCACCCCATACGTACAGCAAGTCACGATCCGAGAGGATGGCTGTGTGGCGGGCACCACAACGCACAGAACGTGCCTTCACAGAAATATCTTTGAGAGATACCACGAGCACTGGTAGCACCTCGCACTCACTCTGACTTTGACGTGATAGAGCTTCACCCGTAGCTCCTTGTCCGAGTGGCACACCCAGCCGTCCATCCCCACCACAGCCCCACACATAGACGTCCCCGTTGCTCAGCACGCACGCGCTGTGGTTCTGTCCTGCCGCGATATCCAGGATACAGTTGTCGCGGAGCGTCTCGATCATTGCCGGTGTACAGCTGCGCCAGCCCTTGAGTTGCTGGAGACGATGCCCCAATCCCAATTGACCCGCCTGGTTGTATCCCATCGAGAGGACGTGTTGCTGATGGGTCACAAACAGCGTGTGGAAGGAGCCGCACGCGACTTGCGTCACGTTGGTGTTGCCGTGATCCAGCATCGCGTGTTTGAGCCGCAGGGCGCGCTGTTGGGAAGCAGCTGAACGGAACAGCGCGCCGGCAAAGACCACTTCCCGAGGCGCGTCGACGTTCGTGTAGTCGCCCAATCCGAGTTGGCCGTGTTTGTTATTGCCCCACGTGTAGAGCCGTCCGTGGGTCGTGACAAGCGCAGCGTGGTGCTTGCCGCATGCAATACTGACGACACTCACGGGTTCGCCTTGCAGTTGAGGCGGTAGTACGAGTGGCACCGGGTCAATCATGGGCGTCGTGGAGCCGATGCCGAGCTCACCGCTGTTGTTCATCCCCCATACCAGAAGCGTCTCGACACCACCCTGTGGCTTCACGACCAGGCTCGAGAAGCTGTGGCCGGCGGCCATGTGGCTCACAAATACGGGCTGCGGCTGCTGGGCCGGTGGACATGCCGTACCCGACAGTGACACACAGTCGTCGTCGTGTGCGGCAGCCACCACCGCCGCCGTGGTCGTCGCCGCGGCCGTCGCGAGCGCTCGCGGAATGTCGATCGTGCGGTTGGCCGCGAGCCGTGGCGCCATGATCTCGCCCTTGGCGTTCTTGCGCTTGTGGACGAGCGCACCGCCCAGCAGCAGCAGCGAGCCGACGCTGCTGCGCTCGGTCTTGACCACGACGTTGGGCGCGACGAGCCGGTCGTATTTTTTGTCGAGGCTGAAGACCCGGTGGAGCACGAGATGCGTTCCGCCACAGGGCTCGACGAGCTCGACACGCACGATCTGTGGCTCGGCAAAGTTGCGCGGCGTGAACTCGAGACGATCGCACGAGAGCCGCAGGCTCCCGTGCTTGCTGCTCGCGGCCGCGGCCGCGTCTTCGGCGGTCTGCAAGTGCACGACGACCGTCGACGTGCACTTTTCGCCGAGACACAGCGAGTAGACCGCCGGTGCGCCGCCGTACGTCGCCGTGAGGAACGTCGCGCTGAGAACGAGACCGATCGTGCGTCCAAACGCGCTCGTCGAGCGGCGCTGTGTGCGCGCACAGCCGGGTTTCCCATCCTGGACCACGTTGTCGAAGTCCTCTTCCTCGTCTTCGTCCGCGTCGTTCTCCACCTCTAGCGACCCGTTGGGGAGCGGAGCGACTGCGTCGCGTAGCTCGTCGCTTGGAGCGTCACATTCGCTGACGCCGACGGGTCCGACGGGCGCGATCGGCGCGCGAGGCGGCGCCGGAAGCGCCGACCGCCGCGCGTTCCGCACGAGCATGTTGCCATTGCCGGTTTCTTGGCGCGCAAAACACACAACTGTGATATTTGATTGGCTGAAAATAGGTACGAGAACCTATTTTTGTAGGGCCCCTCAATACAGGGCGGTTAGAGGCTAATTACCTGACCAATAATCAGCATTACGGTAGTCAGGAAATTTGGCGCGGGAAACACACAAAAAACGACAATCAAATGGCCACCGCCGAGGGCAACGCGGCCGACACGCCGCGCGACGACGACCGCAGCTCGCTCGATAGCGACGAGTGGGTAGCACCAGCGCGTGAGGCGTCTCCAAAGGCGTCTATCAAGGTGCGTGTGGCCGTGGTCTACCCTTATGGAATGGCTTCTTAGCCCGGCCGTGTGGTACCCAGGACTACTCGCTCCAGGCTTTCCTCGGCGAAGGATCGACCGCCCATGTGTACTTGGCGACGCGCATCGACACGCACGAGCCGGTCGCGATCAAAGTGATCGACAAACTGCTCGTGCGGCAGGCCCAGATGCAGCACAAGGTGCAGCGCGAGGTGTTGCTCCATTCGCCGTTGCGCCACCGCCACGTCGTGCGTGTCCACGAGGCGTTTGAAGATCCGCGAAACCACTATCTCGTGTTAGAGTACTGCGAGGGCGGATCCGTGGCGGCGTTTGTGCGGTCCTTGCGCGGACAAGGCATGACTATGGATGAGACCACGGCCAAATCCATTTTTCGCCAGGTCGGTCAGAATAACTCCCACGGGCCACTATGGACGACTAACGGCATTGACACGTCGATTGACTGTTTTTGTTTTGTCGGATTATCGAAATGCGGTTGTGCAGACAGCTCTAGGTGTTGTGTACTTACACGCGCGAGGGATCATTCACCGCGACTTGAAGTTGTCGAACTTGCTACTAACGGGCGACGGGGACGTCAAGATCTCTGATTTCGGGCTGGCGACGCTAATGAGGTGGGTGTAGCTCTGGACGGTCACAGGTTAGGAGCTTCACTAGTCTGATCTTGATCATGTGGCTCTTGCTGTTTATCGGCTAGTGACGAGCATGCCACTGTGTGTGGCACGCCCAATTTCATCGCCCCAGAAGTACTAAGCGCATCCGAAGATACAACACCGTATGACGAGACCGCAGATATCTGGTCTCTTGGTTGCATTCTCTACACAATACTGCTGGGTAAACCACCATTTGAGGGAGCCAAGGTCAGGTAAGTGTCGACTTGTTTGCAGTGGTGGCTCGCAGTGTGGGGTACGATTCACAGTGAACTCGATGTATCTTTCTATACAGCGATACATTAGCGAACGTCAGCAATGCCGGACGCCAACCTCTTGAACTTCCTCGAGGGTTTTCTGCGACAATCAGCGATTTAATCAAGCGCATGTTGAACCGAGTACGGCTCGGAACTATTCTACTCTAACGGATTTGTCGCTCTAACGGATGTGACTTTTTGGTAACGATCTCAGAATGCAAAATCCCGTCCAACAGTTGCTCAACTTCTCACACATCCATGGTTGCGCACATCGACACCGACCAACGACCAAAAGCTGGCCCCTCCGCCGTCACAAAATGGACATAAATCCTCGGGAGAGCTGACCGCAAGATCAAGGGCGAGTGTGAGGCAGCGAGAAAACCAGATCACGAGGAGACGCCGATCTGCTGAAAGAAGTCGCCAACATGCAGCTTCGACAAAGAATCGACTTGGCTATGAATCCGATGAGTCGAGTGCAAGTGATTCGGGGTCTTTCTCCGGGTTCGATCTCCACGCGCTCAATCAATCACTTGATGCCAGTGGTGATGCCGATTATGGATCGCAAATGTTCGGATCTGATGAGGAGCTTTCAAGTGAGGTCGATACGAGTATGATACCTCGTAACTACGATCAACCTCCGGTAGTGCACTCACGAGCAGCCAACGCTACTGGCGCCAATATCGGGGCAAACGATCTCCACTCGGATCCGTCAAAAGGCAGCGCAGCGGAGTGCGCTACGGATAGCTCAAGTACAACGTCGTATTCTTCAGAAGTTCACTTCCTTCACTTGAGAGTTGAGGTCAGCGATCTTCCGTTCCTCGATATCGCCCCCGACACCACGTGCGAAATCAGCTGGGACTGCTGGGAAACAAGCGATATCCGGCAGCTCACAAGATTCATGCTTCGCGTGCGGGACAAGGAACTCGAGTATGTTCCATCCAAGGGTTTGATTCAGGGTTCCCGGCCCAATGGCTCGTACGTCCAACACGTATGTGCTCCTTCGGCACAATTTGGAGTGGAACGAACAGCGAGTTCAGGAGCTTCGATTGATGACGACCTCGAGCGAATCGTGCGACTGTGCCAGTGCCTCACCGCGCGATCGTTGCAACTGCGTCGCGCAGCAATGTCGATCGACGTGGAGAACCTCCCGATGGTGCACTTCGATCGTCTTCCAGAATCGTTACTCGAGTCTCTACGACGGGAAAGTGTTCGCGCGGCGTTGATACGACAACTTGACCAGACAGTGCCAGTTACTGCCTGCGTGGAGGCCAGCCACACGCGCTGTGTGATCCCAGGGATTGGGCTCGGCGAGTTGGACGCGCGTGGTCAACTCATTATCCATTTCTTCAGCGGCCCGACGCTTCAAATGAACGCCAATGGCTCGACGATTCGGTACTGTCGATCTCCAGGCGACCGAGAAGACGAGTTTGACTTGGGCACGTCGCCATTCCTCCCCACTGAGGTGAAGAAGTACTTTGAGCACGTTGCCGCGTTTGTTCGCCGCTTGAAAATGCCTTGAGTGACTTCAACGCCACTGTACTATAATAAAGTGATTATCTCCTCTAGTGTGTACCACACACATTTAGAAACGGTTACGCTCCCGTCAACAGCTGACGTACGGTAACCGACCAGTCAGCGAGCAGCTCCGGGCTGTGACCATCATCATCAGCATTCCCCATCCGCGCGCGTGCGTGTCTCTCGCCTCTCAATCCAGGACTTCAACCGCGGCCCCCACGTGAGTCTGACGGCGAGAGGAGGACGCGGCTTTGCAGCTCCATCCACAGTCGCGCATTTTCGTCCCAAGCAGAGGAAGCCGTGCCCATGAATTCGCTCGCTCGGCGGTGCGCTCTGCGCGTGGGCAAGATCCCAAGCGCCCGCTACGCGCGTGCGCTCACCAGCACGTCCTCACCGCCGCGCGTGGCAAGTGTAGAGGACCTCGCGGAGCAGCGCGCGGTGCGCGTGACGTGGGACGACGAGTTTTCGGCCAAGTTCCACAAGAAATGGCTGCGCGACCACTGCACGTGTCCGTCATGCCAACACCCGGACACGCGCCAGCGCCAGATCGACACGGCGTCGATCCCAGCGGACCCGAAGATGACGGCGCTGGGCGTCTCGCCAGACAAGACGGGTGTGGCAATCCAGTGGTATGGTGCCGTGGTACGTTCGGATTGCTGTTAAAGTTGGTGTTGACGTGATGCAGACTAACGCATGGTGTGTGGCGTGGCAAAATAGCGTGGAACAACGTGCAAAGCGAGTGAGTTTGACGCGCAATGGCTTCGCGACCATGCGTATGGTGTGGAGCCCACAGCGTACCCTAAGAACCACCGCCAGCAGACGCTGCGCGGCAAGGAGCTATGGGAAGGCGCCACGTTGGAGCTGCCGCGGCGTGCGTTTACAGACGTCATGACCGACATCAAGCCCGTCATGGAGGACTTGCACCGGTACGGCCTTGCGATGGTCCACTCGACGCCGTCGTCGATGGACGAGACTGAGAAGTTTTCACGAAAGATCGGCTTTGTCATGGAGACGATCTACGGCAAGATGTGGACGACCAATCCGCAGAACGAGGACCAGGAGTATAATGACACGGCGTCCACAAACCTCGAGCTGCTCCACCACACGGACGGCACGTACATGCGTGACCCGCCCGGGCTTCAGATCTTCAACTGCATCGCGCAGGCCGGTGAGGGCGGTGCGTCGCGTTACATCGACTCGTTCCATCTCGTGGAGACACTGCGCCGCGAGAACCGTGCGGCGTTTGACTTTTTCTCGACGACCCCGCTTCACTACTTCACGTACGACAACGACGCGCACCTGGCGACCATGGAGCCACTCATCAAGCTGGACCACGCAGGCAACGTCGTCCAGTTCCGCCACAACGATTACGACCGCGCGCCGCTCACGCATCTCGCGTTTGACCAAGTGGAGCAGTTCTACCGGTATCACGATGAGCTGCTGCGGCTCATGCGCGACCCGAAGATGGAGTTCCGTGTGCGACTGGGCGTCGGCGACATGATCCTTGTTGACAACCAGCGCGTGATGCACGGCCGCGACGCCTTTGAGGGCGGTGACCGCGCGCTCATCGGGTGTTACATTGGCCGCGTCGAGTATGAGAGCCGACTTCGCGTGCTTGGCATTATCTAAACGACTAGACATTGGTATATGCTGTGGCTACGCCTTCCAAACGCCTACAATACATATCCCCACTGGACAGAACACTCATGCCCCGTATCGATCCGTCTTGCGGCGTGTGCGGCGTCCTGTGGCCGGTGTGTCTTCCTCGACGGCGACGGCAGTAGTAACTGCTTCTTTTGTCTCAGTTTTGTCTGGCGTGGAGGCTTTACGCTTGGTGGGAGTGGCCTTGACCGTCTTCCCAGGCGTTTTCGCCACGGTCGAGTTGGCTTCGGCATACAAGCATAACTGCACACGCTGCGCCGTCCACTCGTCGTTCTCCTTGCCATCGTCCTTCGCCTGCTTGGTGAGCCACTTGGCCTTCTTGGTGAGCTCCTCGTGGAAGCTCAGATAGTGTGACAGCGTGTATTTGCGCGGCCCGATGAGCGACGCGATCGCCTCGAGGGCTTCGTCACCCATGAATGGCACCGACTCGTCGTACGCCGCGAGCACCGCTGACGCCGTCGCTGGGCCTACCTAGTCACGTCCATCCACACAACAGTTAGTTCCACGATCTCATCTAGTCACGGGAAGGACTTGAACCTACTCCTTTGAGCGCTGCGAGCGCCTCGACAGCGGGCTTGACACGACCCTTCTGCAGCTCCTTAAGCGCAGCCGCCGATGCCTCCTTGACTTGCTTGTCGCTGAGGTCCTTCACAAACTTCATGAGCTGAGGGCGCCTGGTTGAACCACACGCGTGAGACCCCAAGGATTCGATAGGGCAGCCACACGCAGCCCTACCATTTGCCTTTCTTGAGCTTCCACTCCATGAGCTTCTCCAGCTCTGCCTGGGTAATGTACGCGCTCGGGTCGCGCGTGTGGAGCGCGGCCGGCAGCTCTGAGCGCATCCAGGTGTCGAGCTCCACGAGGCGATCTTTCTGTTCGAGTGTGTGTTGGTGTTACTGCCAGTTAGACCTGTGCGCCTAGCTCACGCCGATCGATCGCAGAACCCGATACGAACCTGCTGAGCCTCTACAGCGCCTTCGTACGCGGCCCACGCGGCCTCCCAGTCGCCGAGAAGCGCGCTCGACCACAGCGAAGACGGTGCCATCTCTTGCTAGACTTTCTTGTGCGAGCCAACTTTTTTTTTCCCGCGCTCATGTTGAAGCGTACTGTGAGGTGCCATTTAAGTTAACGAAGGAACCCTTATTCTCGATAAAGTTAACTTCTGAACCCTGGGTATCGCATGATGTGTGCGAGGCTGACTCCGAATCACTGTTGCCCGAATAATCTGGTTTTATCCAATCAAAACAGAAATCATTGTGGTGAGCCAATCAGCGCACGAGTTGCTTCGATGATCGACAGAGAATCACTGCTACCTCTATTTATACGTATACATGTTTTGAGTTGAAAGTATATCATGTATTGAAGTTTGTACGTATAACGAAGGTTAAAAGATTCTATAACAAGGGTTATACTGTGTTATGAGATGGCGTTGGCTTAGTCGAATTCCTCCCACTTCCTCCCTCAGAGCATGGAGGGTTGTGACTTGGCGTTTGTATCCCGCTCCTTTCTTTTCCTCGTCACTGCCCTTTTGGCTCACCCCTCCATTCCAGAGCCAGGCGCGTTTTCTTCCGATTCCCCCATTTGGCCGACACAGACTTCCCACACTTCCTCCCCATCCTCCTCCGTCTCAAGTGAGGGGTGCCACAGTCGCAAAGGGCCAGCAACACTCCCTCCCTTTTCTCTCTCTATCTCACTCCGACTCACCCGGCTCGCACCCACCTTCGCACTCCGTCCAATCCGGGTGGCTGAACCCTCGAGCAGACGAATCTTTGTAAGGCCCCCCACAAAAAGCAACACCAGCGCCCGTTTACTAGAACCTTCGACCGCTAGGAGGCATGTCGTCCGCCATTCCCACATCTCCACCGTCACCGGTACATTCGCCGCACCCTCCACCGCGCGCTACCATGGACGAGTCCGCGGCCAAGGCCACCAAGGTCATGATCGCCACGCTGCAGAAGTTTGGCTACGACCTCGAGGACGTCGGCGACGACCGCGACAGCACGGCCTCGTCGTCCGGATCCCGGTCCTCGGGCGGTTCAATGGACGTGCCGTCGCTGTCGCGCGACTCGAGCGGCTCGAGCGCCGCGGCCAGCAGCAGCAGCATCCTGCAGCTCCGCGAGCGGAAAAACAACCAGACGGCGCTCCACATTGCCGTCAAGAAGGGCCACATGGACGTGCTGCGCGCGCTCGCCAAGCTGCCGCGCGTCGGCGAGTTCGTGAACCTCGGCGACCGCCACGCCAACACGGCGCTCCATTTTGCCGCGAGCTCCACGAAGGAGTGCGCGGCGGAGATGGTCGAGCTGCTGTTCTCGATCGGCGCGAGCCTCCACGTCGTCAACGTGCGCGGACAGACGCCGCTCACGATCCACATCCTCACGGTCAAGGAAGACAACCCGGCGATCGCGCGGCTTTTTGTCAAGAAAGGGCTCGTGCTCAACGAGCTCGTGAACGGCTCGACGACGTACCTCCACATGGCTGTCGAGCGCAACCTGCTCGAGATCGCGTGCGCGCTCGTCGCGGGCGGCGCGTCCATCAACATTCCCGACACCAACGGCGCGATGGTCGGCGACTTGCTGCCGCGCAAGGCGCTCGTCAAGCTCATTTGTGCCATGCGCGAGGGCACCCAGACGCCGCCGCTCACCGTGCCGCGCAACTGCTGCAAGATCTGCAAGGCGCCCAAGGGGCTGCTCGAGACGTACCGCGACTGCAGCCTCTGCGGCCGCATCGTGTGCAAGAACTGCTCCAAGAAGGCGTCCGAGGTCAAGACCGAGGTGCCGTCGTCGGCCGTGACCAAGGAGAAGGACCCGGGCCGGCTCTGCAGCGTGTGCTGCACGGTCGTGCTGCTCCGCGACAAGAAGATCAAAGCCAAAGAAGGCTTCAACCAGAGACTGTATGGCTGCGACGCAAAGTAAATGCGGCTAAAGTCCGCTTCGTTTGAGTTATATGGGGTCGTTTGTCGTCTTCTGTCTATGGTATAGTTGCAAGGAAGGACACTTCATGGGACTGCAATCACAGGCATCTCTCTATGGAGCTACTCGTTCTTCGTGTCGATGGCGCTGTACGTGAGGTACGTGAGCGACACGACCGAGAAGACCACGCCAGTCCAGGCGATGGCGCTCGAGAAGCGGCGCGAAAAGTACTCGCCGCCGCGGCTGCTGTCAAAGTAGTAGAAGCCCTTGCTGATCTCGTAGAGGAAGAGGCCGGGCACCGTGATCGTGAGCAGATTGCCGGCGAGCGCGCCGATAAACGACATGGCGACGCCCAGGTCGCTCGAGGCGATGGCCAGCAAGTGGGCCGTGAACATGAAGAAGATGGTGATGGCGGCGCGGAACGGCAGGCTCTCGCGGTCGTGGCCCAGCGTGACGAGCTCGACGGCCTGGCGCAACGGCTGGAACGTCATGGGCGTCTTGAGCACCATGCTCACACCGAGGCAGATGCGTGCGCCGTTGATGAGCGTGTCGTCGGCGCGGAAGCCCGTGAGGATGTCGCTCGGCGGGTGCCCGTGGAAACACGCGTAGCCGAGCACGGCGAACGCGACGTAGCTAAAGAGGCCCGTGCCCACGAGCGCGAGGTGCACGCGGCGCATGGCCACGCGGTCGCCGAGCTCCTGGTAGGCGCGCGGGACGTTGAGCTGGCAGGCAAAGCTGAGCGAGATGATGGGCAGCGCGTACGCGATGGCCGGCAGCTCGGACGAAAAGTTGTTGGTCGCGTTCGGCGCGACGTCCGGGTTGCCGCCGCCCACGCAGCGCACAAAGAGCGCGACGAGGATGTAAAAGATGCAGACAATGACCATGAGGTTGGCGTAGCGCAGCTCGTGGATGGTCTCGGGCAGGCACAGCGGCACGGCGACGATCGTGAACACGAGCCCGATGGTGTTGCGCGCGAGCACGCCGACGAGAAACGGCTCGAACAGGTCCATGGCGATCACGTTGTAGGTCACGACCGAGCCGAAGAGCAGCACGAGCGTGAGCACGCGCACGGTCCAGACGCCGGCCGCGCCAAAGAGCCGCGAGCTGAGTGACTCGTACGAGAACTCGCCCGTGGCGTCGCACGCCGCGCAGATCATCTCGAACGACTGGTACGTGAGCCACGCCGCGCCCAAGAAGAGCACGAGCCCGGGCACGACGCCCACGGCCTCGAGCGTGCCCGGCAGCGTGAGGATCACGGCGCCCATCATGGTCGTCGCGAGCCCGAGAAACGACGACAGCGCCGAGCCCTCGGGCGCCGCGCTGGACGTCTTGAGCACGCCGTCCGTCGGCAAGAGCTTGCTGCCTTCGTGCATGGAGACCGACCGGGGATGAGAAAGGGGGAGGAGAAGCCGAGGTGGCGGATGTGGGAATGGCTCCGCTTTCGAGGCCGAGCCAACTTTTTTTCCGCTGTGTTGGTTATCGCTTCGGTTAAGTACGAAGTTGGTTTGACCAACGCCCGCCCAGCGACGTCAGCTTGGGGAAGAGAGGAAAAAAGCTCCCCGAACACGACGCGTCACCAGTCAGTTGGATCCGCCGCCAAAAAAAACTCCTCGCAACTTCAAATCAGTCACGAATCCAAAAACCACCGATTTCAAAATGAGTGGTGTTTCATCTATCGCCCATGTAACATGATTACAAGTTACAAACACGATACGAACCCATTAAATTAGAAACCGATTTCTACCACTATAGTATTGCTTTCGGCCCCAAGAGATACACATTTTCCCCGGACAAGCCAGCCACCACCATGGTGCTCGAGGTCTCGGAGGAGCCGCTGCCGCCCGGCTGGGAGGTCGCGATGTCGCGGTCCAAGAACATGCCGTACTACTACCACGCCAAGACCCAGAAGGTCTACTGGGTCGACGACGAGCTGCCGCGCGGCTGGGCCGCGCAGTTCGACGCCGACGGCCGGCGGTTCTTTTTCCACATCAAGAACAAGCAGGACACGACCACGTACGAGAAGCCGGTGCTGCGCCGCGCCGACAGCGGCCACGCGGATACGCGCAGCGACAGCGGCCACTCGGACCACAGCGGCGCGCGCAAGAAGAGCAACTCGCTCCAGGACCTGCTCTCGCCAGCCGTCGAGGACGACGCGCGCGACGCCCACGTCGACCGCGAGCCGTCGCCGCCGAGCGGCGGCGGCACCATGAGCATCGCGCACCTCGTGGGCACGAGCAAGCGGCCGTTCGACCAGATCACCAAGGACGCCGACCCGAACGCCGCGGCCGATTTTTACAACAAACTCAAGCGCAACGCCACGGCGGACCGCGCCGAGAGCCTGCTGTTCCACATGCGCTCGATGAACAACTGGGTCAAGTCGATCCTGATCAACGAGTACTCCAAGCGCGAGGACCACGTGCTGGACCTCGCGTGCGGCAAAGGCGGCGATCTCATGAAGTGGGCCAAGCGCGGCATCCTCAAGTACGTCGGCGCCGACATCGCGCAAAAGTCGCTCGAGGACGCCGTCGACCGCTTCGTCTCGAACGTCCAGCACCGCGACCTCGAAGTCCAGTTCGTGCAGGGCGATCTGGGCAAGGTCTCGCTGCTCCACGACACGCTCCACTGCTGGACGCGCGAGCGCGGCTGGCACGACGCCGTGCCACTCGCGCCCAACGGACGGCTCTTCCAGATCGCGTCCATGCAGTTTTCGTTCCACTACATGTTTGGCGACGAGCAGCGCGCGCAGCAGTTTTTCCGCACGCTCCACAGCGTGCTCGTCGACGGCGGTATCTTCATCGCGACGACCGTGGACCCGAACAAGATCCTCCACAAGTACTTCCAGGCCATGCACGCCGGCAAGCAGCCGGGCGAGCCGGACGTCCGCATTTGCGACGAACAGCAGCGCGAAGTGTGTACCGTGCGCTTTGACGACGCGACGCGCGACAAGCTGAGCGGCTACGCGAGCCCCAGCGGCGGCTCGTTTGGGCTGCGGTACAACTTTACGCTGCGCGACACGGACGAGGAGTCGGGCGGCGACAAGGCCGTGGACCTGCCCGAGTACCTCGTGCCGGACGATCTGCTGGCGCGCCTGCTCAAAGAGAACGGCTTTGAGCTGCTGCTCAAGCAGAATTTTCACCCGTTTATTACCAAGAACCTCGAAAAGAACCGCACGCTGCTCGACAAGATGCACGTGCTCAACTACGCCGGCACGCTGTCGGACGCCGAGTGGGAGATCGCGGGGCTGTACCAGGTGCTCGCGTTCAAGAAGGCGTACTAGGCGATGGCGAGGGTCGGGTAGGACGAGATGTAGCCGCAGTCGCCCCGCGTGCCCACGCCGCCGGCGCCGTCCGAGCTCAGAAAGTAGTTGTAGCACGCGCACACGCCCGTCGAGCGGTCTATCGCAACACATATAACATACCACAACACGCCACTCGCTCAGTGAGCCTCTCTGGGTGCTTCGTCGCCCATGGTCCATCGACGCACCGCAAACTCCACGTGAGGAGCACTCAATGTTGGCCTTGGTGCCCTTGCGGGTCTCGGCGACGGCCAGCGTCGGTGTGCCTGCTGCCAACACGAGCTGCGCGGCGTTGGTCGTGATCATTGGCACGTCGCCTTGCTCATACGTGAACTCAATCGTCGTGACTACATCACCCCATTAGACCCTCACCTGCGCCTGATCGACCCTGAAAGCGACGTACCGATGGCCGCCGCTGGGTCACAAACTGTTGTGCCACCCCCACCGATCGTCACGAGCACGGTCGTGAGCGAGCTCAGCGCCTGCAGCGCCGTCGTGAGCGTCGCGGCCGTGGCGTCGAACGCGATCGGCGTGGTCGTCTGCCGGCGGAACGTGAGCGTGAACGTGCCGCTACTGGCCTGGCAACTCAGGCTCTGGATCTCGTTGACCTTGCCGACTTCGAACGGGTCGGCACCCACGGGACAAAACCGCGAGCCACAGTCGAAATCGCGAAACTCCCCGAACGCCGACGAGTACGCGCCCATGTAGGAATACCCCGTGGCACAGTCACAGCCCTGGATCTTGGTGGCGTCCCAAGTGGACGGCTTGTTGGCCGTGGCGCCGTACGTGACACCGACGAGCGCGTCGCCGTCGGCGTTGGTCGCGGCCAGCGCGAGCTGTGCCATCGTGCGGCACACGCCATGACCGCTGCACACCTGGCCGCCGCTCCCGGTCGGGCAGCTCAGCACGTCGCACGCGGCACCCGTGAACGGCGCCTGGCAGGTACAGAGCCCGGTTTTGCGGTCGCACTTGCCCTTGTTCGAGCACTCGGCGAGCGCGTGGGCCGTGTCGGTCGCCGAGGGCTCGTCGAACCACGCCGCGCCCGTGGGGCACGTGCGCAGCGAGCAGTCGGCGCCCGTGTACCCGATGTTGCACGTGCAGGTCCAGGTCGGGGCGCCCGAGCAGGTCCCCTTGGCGTCGCACGGACCGTTGCTGGTGACTGGACACGCCGAGACCGTGGCCGTGGCGGCGCCGCAGTCGCCGCGCCGACCGGGCGAGCCCGTGGCGCCGTTGAGCGAGCCGTCCGAGCTCCCAAAGTTGGTCGTACACGTGCACACACCGGTCGTGAAGTCACAAATGCCGCGGTTGGAGCAGTCGGCGTTCTCGCGCGTGCCATCGGCGGAGGCCCCGACGCCGTCGTAGACGCCAGCGGCGCCGCTCGAGGACAGCGAGAGCTGCGCGCCGGCGTTGAGCGAGTTTTGGAGCTGCAAGTCTGGCACGTTGCCCGGGTCGTTGGTGAACGTGATCGAGGTCGTGACGCCGTCGGCGTCGCACACGGTGCGCAAGTTGGCGGCCAGCGGCGCGGCCAGCGAGTCGGCGATCGAGACGCTGACCTGCGTGACGCTGTCGAGCGCCTCGAGCGCGGCCTTGAGCGAGGCCGCCGTCTCGGTCGGCAGCAAGTTGCGCGTCGTGCGGCGCCGAAACGTGAGCGCGAACGTGCCGGAGCAGGCGCCGTTGCAGTTGCAATTGAGGTGCTGGATTTCGTGTTGCGTGGTGGTCGTCGTGAGCGGGTCGTCGCCCTGCGGACACGAGCGCAGCGAGCAGTCCCAGCCCGTGAAGCCGATATCGCACTGGCAGCCAAAGATCTTGTCGGCGTCCCAGACGTTGTAGCTCGTGGACGGGACCACGAAATTCGTGCCGTCCATGAGCAGCCCGGCCTCACGCAGCGAGACGCAGCGCCCGTTGACGCACGGCGGGCAGCTCATGCGCTGGCACGCGATGCCCTCAAAGCCCGTGACGCACTTGCACGTGCCCGTCGTGCGGTCGCACACGCCCATGTTGGAGCACTCGGCCAGCGCGTGGGCCGTGTCCGTGGCCGTCGGGTAGTCGACCCACGCGACGTCGCGCGGGCACGCGAGCGACTTGCACGTCGCGCCGACGTACCCGGGGAAGCACGAGCATCGACCCGTGGTCAGGTCGCAGGCACCGTGGCCCGAGCACGACCCATCGCAGCTAAACGCTGCCGACCGCTGCGGCGTCCACGCCGCGAGTAGCAGAGAGAGGAGCAGGGCCAGCGCGACGCGACGCGTCATGGCGGTCGGCTCCGATTTAAAAGATCCCAATGCTCCGACAGAAGAGAGACCGTGGCATGGATACTCGTAGGTAGATCCCTTCATGGGATCCGGTAATACACGAGAAGGGCGGGCGATGGGACGGCCGGTGGAGCCGGCTCCACCAAGCGACGCACCGAACGCTTCTCACGGGGTGTAACGGATCGATCGTTGCCAAGCCCGACTGGGACTGACCCACATCAACACATCACACACGCTCCGCCCTCACCACCGACGAAGACAGCAATGCCAGCGGCAGCGGCAGCGACGCTGCTGGACTGGCAGCCCGTGCTCGTGCTCGAAAAGGAGAACTACGCGCTGCGCGAGGAGAACCGCCATTTACATTTTGAAGTCCGCGAGCTGGTCGCGTGGAAGGAGCGTGCGCTACGGCAGCTCATGGCGCTCGGGCCCAAGCGCCAGCGCGCACGCCATGACGTCCAGCACGCGACGCGCCTCCAGCGCGAGCTCCAGACCGTCGAGACATCGCTACGCGAGCGCAGCGCGCTCGAAGAGGCCAACCAGCAGCTCCAACAGACACAAGTCCGACTCGAGCTCCAGATCGCGCAGCTCGAGGCACAGGCCGCTAAGCGCGACAAGGAGCTGGAGAGCGCCATGGAACGCGAGACCAAGGCGCGCGCACACATGCAGCAGCTCGCCGACCAGTTCCGCGAGCACCTCGAGGAGCTCGTGGCGATCCGGGAACGCATCGACCCGGTGGCGGCTGGCGGAGATGGCGATATAACCGCCACGCATGGCACCATCCCCGAGGAGCCCACGGAGGAGGAGGAGCCGACGCACGACAAGCAGACGACACATCCCGATGGCGATTGCCAGCAAGACCTTGCCATCGAGGACCCGACAGTACTGGTGCGTCGACCACAGTGTGTGTGTAGGAGTGTTCCCACGGTCTCACATTTGTGTCCCACCACCAGGTATCCGGGCTCGCGGCCGTGTCGGCCAAGTGTCTGCGCTGGTTCCAGCACCACGTGGCGCAGTCGTTCGCCCAGCTCCAGGCCAAGGCCGCGCGGTTCGAGACCCAGTGCGCCGAGCTCGAGCAGCTCCGCACGCGCGTGGCGGCCGTGCATCGCGACGTCGACTGCAGCGCCGCCAAGGAGGCCCGCCAGACCCAGCTGCTCGCCGAGGCCCACGACGCCAACGCGCAGCTCGAGGCGCAGGTCCGCGCGCTCCGCGCCGCGCAGTCGCACGCGGTCCGGGGCCACGCGGCCATGGGCGACCACGTGCGGCTACTTGTGACCGAAGTGCGGCAGTACCTGCGACTCGTGCGGGGCGAGATCAAGCGCAAGTTCGGGTACGTGCCCGAGGCCATCGCCCACGCCGAGAGCTGGGCGCGGATCCTCGACGCGCTCGACCTGCTCGAGCGACAGCTCCGGATCGCGCAGGCCTGATGCTGGTCAAGACGACGACGAGAAAAAGAAAACTGAGTTTTGGGGTTTGCATTGAAAACATGATTTTGATGGTGGGTTCACTAGTTTTTCGGTTTTGGAGAGTCGGCAGTGTTTTTTTTTTTGCGACAGGACGTGGTGGGCTTTCTCGTTTAGGCGTGTCACACGTCGCAGACGGAGACTAGAAGGGTGGGACTGGACAGAAAACCCCATTTGGTTTCGTCCGATTGTGGTTGGTGGGTCAGGCAGTGGCTACATTCAGCCGCGGGTGTAGCCAACGATGGACTGGGTGTTGGTTTGTGGTGGCCACCAGACCAACCTGGAACCGAGGCAACTTCCCATCCTCCATTGGGATGCCAGCAACACATATATACAGTACAACAATATTGAACGGACGCGCATGCCGGAAGAGGATGCCGCACTGATATAGGCTGTGCCGGGGGGATCGTGTCGTGCCCACTGCTGGCAGCCTATCATTCCGAGCCAGCAGGATAGGTGTAATCGTCCTAATTTTTCGCTTTCCCTCGCTGCCAAGATGCGTGGCGGCCAGATCCAACGAATCCAGAGCCAGTGGCAGAGCCACGGTGTTGGGGAACGGGAGTTTGTGGGTGGGTTCGGTCGCGGGCAACGCATTGCCCCTATCGTTTTCAGAGGCCTCGTTGGGTTAAGTCCTGTACAGGCTGTAGAGAGCATCCAGATGTGGAGTGGAATTTTTGATCCACGATGCTGGTGGTCGCGATTTTCCCCTTGGTTCTGGACTTAACGGGAAGGGCCGATATCTCTCCCAAGTGCGTCAGACGACCAAATGTCGGTTGCGCACTCGCCTCTTGTGATGGGGACTGCCACAGAGAGTATCACTCGGAATGGATGCTCTGGCAATGCCTTGGCACACCAGCATGAGATCCTAAATATTCCCTGGCAATCGATCGAACCCAACCTGGAAATATTTCCAGCTGAAACGCTTCAGACGAGGGTGGTCTGATTTCGAAGGCGCCCATCAATGTCACTATCTTGAGGTGAAGTGGATTTTCTCAGCATCGCATCTGTGTGCCCCGTCACATTTCCAACATTTTCGAGATGGCAATGCCACGATGGTCTCAGCTCATCCCCGATCGTCGCGATGCCGTGGGCGCCCGCTCCTGATGCCAAATCTTGGTGACATCATGGCATGTTGGGCCGCTGCAAAGGTGATGTGATGCGCGTGCCTCGGATCCCGTTCTGCACAAAGATGACAGTCAGTTGACCTGACAAGACCTTTGCTGTGTAGAAAAGCCCCCCCACAAAATACAACTTTTACGCTGGAAAAGCAGTGTTGTGGAACAGCCACTGTGTTGGGCTCTCCCCACGCCAACTCCCGGATTACTGCCCCGTTGTACTGCAACTTGCAGTCTGTCCATTCGAAAACTAACGGAACCAAACACTCCCTGTGAACAACCTGCGACTTCCGACGCTCGGAACCGTGGCCTTCAAAGTGTTGATGCTAAGCGCAATCCCCATGGTCTTTGGGCTTCGTCACGATTGCGCTGCGGGCACGAAAGCTTACGACAGCACCCGCGTCCCATTAGTCCGTTGGCTTTTGCCCGATATTACGCTCAAAGTCACTGGACAATCAATCACCAACACTCTTTTGCCGTCGTTTTGGAGCTGATAATGCGGAGAGGCGTCTTGCAGGCGTGGGACCCAGAGCCAACAACCATTCATCAACGAAAATCGGCGTGTTGGTTGTGGAGATTGGGGTTGTGGCAGCCGGGGCGTATCCAAGAGAATCGGGGTCGAACGCTGGCCTTGTTCTGACTTTGCAGCTGCCCTAACCGCCTTCCTGGACATCAGCTCCGGACGTTTGTTGGGGCGATTGAAAAGTGGACTCCCCTCGGCCCGTTCCTAATCACCACACAGCATAAACAGCCTTCGCCAAAGTACGATTGACCGCATCCACAAAGCATAAGCACGATCATCCGAGACGCCAACTTTGCGTCAGCACACACGGGCGTCACCTCAGCACCTTGGCCCACCTCAGTCTCAAACTCACACTGCCGTTGACTGCCCCCTCCTGTCGGCCGCCATCGCGTGCGCGCCATCCGCCGACTCCATTGTTCAACTCCCAGCCAACCCGAGAATAACGGTCGCCACTGGCCTCAACGCCCCCCGTCCGCACCGTCGCACCTCGCGCAAACGTCCCGCGTGGAAAGAACAACCACACACGTTGGGTTGGTAGATTGCGTTCGTCGACACCAGCACCACTTGCGCATTCTCCGGATCGTGGGCTCCGGACGGCGCCAACGCATAAGCCGCCAACAAACCCAAACACAGTTGTAGTCATGGTGCTCCACACGCCGCTCGACTATCCGGTCCGGTCGGGCTCGCCTGAGTCGCAACTGCGCCAGCGCAAGGCGCTACCGCCGCTCGCGTCGCCACCCACGGAGCTCTCGATGGCGGCCGTGGGCGGGGACCCGCTCGCCGACGACGCGCCGCCGCACGCTGTCGCCAAGCCCGACGACGCCAAGCTGCTCCAGCTCCACATGCAGTTGGCGCGGGCCTTCAAGCTCAACGACGCGGCGCAGCTGCTGTCGTTTCTGGACAAGGACGTCGCGCTCACGACGCTCGACGGCGCGGTCGTGCGCGGCGCGAGCGCCGTGCTGGGCCTGCTCGTGGGCCCCAAGATGAGCAAGCTCAGCGCCGGCGTCCACGTCAAGCAGGCGCGGCCAGCGCGGTGCGGCGCCGCTCAGACGGCGTTTGTGTACGAGCACGGACTCGTGTTCAAGGAGCCGCTGTACTCGGAGGTCGTGGACTGGGCGCGCGACGGCGCCGGCGGCTACGCTGCGGTCCGCATCACGCACACGCTGCTGAGCAGCCCGCTCGACAACGGCCCGCCCAAGAGCGTCGCCGACGTCGTCAAAGTCGTGGCCGCGCTGCCGCACCGCCTCTCGCTCAGCGACGACGACGACCGAAGCAGCAGCTCGAGCACCGCCAGCCCGACCGCGGCGTCGGCGTCCTCGGCCGTGCGCCGCGCGAGCGTGCCGTCGTCGTCGCGCGACGCCGGCGCGATCGTGACCCGCGTGGCCGTCGACTCCAAGCTCTCGCCCATCCGCAAGCGCAAGCTCGTGAACGCGTTCCTCACGGTCGAGAGCGTGGACGGCGTCCTGCTCTGGAAGAGCTCGGTCGCCAAGAAGCAGCTGCTGCCCGTGTGGAGCGGCATTGACCTCGAGTTCCCGCCGCCGCTCGACGACGACGTCGTGGTCACGCTTTGGGACTATGGACTCTTCCGCTCGCTGCGCGTCGCGACGGCGCACACGTCGGCGGCACAGCTACTCCAGGGTGAGCGCGGCGGGCTCGCGAGCCTTGAGCTCAAGCCCATGGGGCTCTCCTTTGCGCCGATCGAGCTCACTCTGTCTATCACGCGGCTCAATGACGAGCGTGAGTGGCGGCCGCGCAGCATGTCGGTCGTCTCGACCGTCGCGGCCGTGGACGCGGCCATGGCCGACTACGACGAGGACGAGGACGCCACCTCCAGCACGGCATTCGTGCTCAAGAGTTCCATGCTCAGCGTCGACAGCGCGTGGCTGCTCGCTACCTCGGCCGTCGGTGTGCTGCTCGTGTGTGCCGCACTGCTGTGGCTCCACACGAGCGGCCAGCTCGTGCCCAAGTAGACCGCCACCCCCATTTTGCTAGGTACCATAGTTTTCCATTTCTCTCAAAACGCATCGCACTCCCGTAAAGATACCAACCATATAAACCTACGCCGGCAAGAGCCCCGCCGTACATTCTCATTCGCCCCAACCGCCGTCTTCTCTTGCCTCGACGAAGCTTCGACCCTCGGGCCGTTTTATGCGCATGTTGACGCCTCGATTGATCACGCGAAGGCGTGAGAGCCACTCATGGAGACGTGCATTCCATCGAAAACGCCTAATCTGGAAAAGTGAAGAATGCTTTCATGATCATGAGACCGTGTGCATCATCTGCCCCGTCGCAGGACCATGCAGTAAGCAATTCCCTCCACCGGCACACGTCGCTGGCGCGTTTGGTTTCCGTCTCAAGCTTTCTCGCTCTCTCCCCACATACAGCGACATGCCCGTCGAGGCATGGTGGTGATATGTCGAAGTGAACTTGTTACATACATTCATCAACTCAGTGCGCCCTGTCGGCGGCGCGTCTCAGCCGAGCAGCGCCGGGCGAAAGTCGCTGCGCGTGATATGGAAGAGCGGCACGAAGAGGTTCTCGCGCGAGCGCAGCGAGTCCCAGGGCAGCCAGTGCCAGCCGTCGCACTTGTGCGGCTCCATGTTGCGCGGCACCTGGCCCTCGGGCACGCGGGCCTGCATGAAGATGGTGATGTAGTGCTTGTCTTCGTCCTCCATCGGGTCGTTCGTGACGTACGCGAACGTCACGGCCGTTGGGTCCAGGTCCAGGTCGACCTCTTCTTTGACTTCGCGGACAGCGCACTCGGCCCACGACTCGAACATCTCCAAGTGGCCACCGGGCAGCGCCAGCTTGCCTTCGCCGTGGGAGCCTTTGCGCGCGCCGACGAGCACGCACTTTGGGTGCTGCGGCGACGTGAGCAGCACGCCGACGCCGACGCGCACGACCGTTTTGACCTGCTTGAGCTCCTTGAACTCGGCCTCGAGCGACGCCACGCGCTCGCTCTCCTGGACGTCCTGCTTCTCCAAAAAGTTGATGATCTCGTCCAAGTTAGAGGTCGAGCTGAGCTCGCTCCACTGGCTCACTTGGCTCACTTGGCTGAGCTGGCTGAGCTGGCTCACGGGCACAAACGAGTCGGCCGCGGGGTCGGCGGAAAAGTCGTTCGTCCACAGCGACGAGTTCTCGCTCTCGTCTTCGTCCTCGTCGCCAAAGCCCGACGACGACGAGAACGTGGCGGCGATCGTCGACGGCGTGCTCGCGGTCGCGCACGCGTCCGAGACGACCACGGCGCTTTGGCTCGCGCTCTGGCTCTGGCTGTCGGCGACGCTCAGCTGACTCGTGCTCAGCAGCGAGTCGTCCTTGTCGATGTACTTCATGAGCAGCACCTTCATCTTGGCGTTCTCGCGGGCCTACAGGTGTTGGATCGAGTGTTGGTCGCCATCGCCGCCAACAAAAAAAAGACCTCCACTTGTCCAACAGCAACAACAAAGGTGTTGCAATCAAGAGGTTGGTGGGGGGACGCACCGTGACGATGAGCTTGCGGCGCCCCTCTTTGAGCGCCACGCGGCACTCCTCGAGCTCCTGCTCGGCGTCGCGCAGCGTGCGGCGCTTCTTGCGCGGCGCCTCCTCTGGCGGGCAAAGCGCCAACGGCGTCGGCATCTCCACGACGTCCTTGACCATTCTCGCCAATTTAGGTTCCCCAACACAGAAAAACGTTGGCGGGAAACGCCAACGAGCCCTGAAACAACAGTGGGTTGAAAAGAGATCCGAGTGCCACGGCCCTAAAATACTGTACTACATTAGGTTCCGGGAGCCATTTTTTACAACAACGGACAGTCGTAAAAACTACACCTTGGCTGTTCTCACAATTCGAAAATTAAGGTTGTGCGTAGGTTGCACGAAGGTGGTGCGAGTGGCTTTTCACCGCCTTTCCGGAGAATCCGAGCAGCTTCGGTCATTCGTCGTCGGCCCTCGTCGCGCCACAATGCAGGACGCCGCCGCGCGGCCCGCGCTGCCGCCTCTCGCTCCACAGCGCCGCGGCGACCGCGTGGCGCCGCCCGTGGTCGTGCCGCAGCAGCTGCAGATGCAGCCGGCGCCATCGTTGTCGTCGGCGGCTCCGACGCTCACGCCCTCGCCGACCGCGCGCGGCTTGTTGCCGCTGCAGCCAAAGTTGCAACTCACGCCCGCGCACCTCACGGCTGCGATCGCCGTGGTCGCAGCGCAGCCCGTGACGCCGTCGCCACGGCCCGCGCCGTCCGCGACGGTGACCACCAAGAAGCCGCTCAAAGCGAGCGCCACGCGCGCGCAACTCGTGCTGCCCGCGCCGCTGATGGCGGCCGCCGCCGCCGCTGCTGCGGCGTCAGCGTCGGACGGATCGGCCAGCGACGACGCCTCTCCGTCGTCGCCCACGCCATCGTCGACGACGTCGTCGACATCGGCCGCTCCGCGCGCCGGCACCAGCAGCGCGTCGGGCCGCACCACGCGCAAGCAGAAAAAGTGTTCGGTGCCGTATTGCGAGAGCTACGCGCGGTCGCGCGGGCTGTGCAAAGCCCACGGCGGCGGCAAGCGCTGCAAGCGGCCCGGGTGCGAGGTGAGCGACCAGGGCGGCGGGTTTTGTATCCGCCACGGCGGCGGCAAGCGCTGCCTGTTTGACGGCTGCGACAAGAGCGCGCAGTCGCGCCACTACTGCAAGGCCCACGGCGGCGGCGCGCGCTGCCTCGTGGCCGGGTGCGAAAAGTCGAGCCAAGGCGGCGGGCTCTGCCGGGCCCACGGCGGCGGCCCGCGCCGCAAGCGCATGGTCAACAACCGCGGTGAACGCATCGAGTCGCCGCGGTCCAAGAAACGCACCAAGTACCGCGCCCAGATTGCCGCGCGCACGCTCATGGGCGCCGCCCAGGCCATCGCCGAACAAGAGGCCATGGGCGGGGACCTCGAGCGCATCGAGTGCGAGCCCGGCTCGACGGCGCTGTCGTTCAAGATCCGCCGCCCGACCGAAACCAAATCGAGTTGTGACGACGACCATGATGGATACGACCAAGACGGACACCTCGCCGGGCTGAAGACCAGCGGCGACGACCATGCCACCCACATGTTTGTGGCGGCGTCGCTACTGGGCATGCAGGCAGCGTCGACTGAGTGACACCCCATGGCGACGTGGGGGAAGAAGTAGCAGTATTTAAGGGAAACACACACACACACACACAAGAACACGTACGGTTTAATTTTTTTTCTTTTTTTCGGTTGATGTGGCAGGATTCAGGAAGGGCAGATTCAAAAACGTTCGTGTGACGACACCTCACATACATGCACATCTACGGGAATGCCAAAAAGAAACAAGAGCTGCTTACAAGGCAATGGACTGCCGGCCGCTTCGATCGCGCACCGGGCTTCGCGTGGGCTGTCGACGCTCGTCGCGGGTCGGGCTCGGGGGCTTGACGAGGTGGAGCTGCTTGAGCTTGTCGCCGTTCGTGTGGAGAATGTTCTCCACGCGGTCGATGGCGCTCGAGATGCGCTGCAGCTGTGTGCCGTGGTAGTCCATGACATTGGCCATGACGTGCTGCTGCGCCGCGAGCACTTCCTGGGTGGAGATGGTCTTGTCCAGTAGGTCAAGCATCATGCGCTCGTTGTCGTTCAGGCTCGACGGCTCGTTGTACTTGGACCGGATCGCCACCATCTTGTCGCCAGGGGCGTTGCCGCTCGATGTACGGGAGCGCGCCCCTCCGGTCATGAGCGCCATCGAGTCGCCGAGGCTCTGCGACGGTGGCGCGGACCCGACGAGCGAGGCGAACGACGACTCGACAGCCACAACGCGTTGGTTGTCGGAGAGTGAGGACGTCGGGGACGACGGAGTGGACTGTCCGCTCGCGACGGAGACCATTGGTAGCATGTCGTAGTGGTACGGAAGTGACTGCTGGAGCCCTTCGAGCAGGCGTTTGCTCAGGTTGAACTGGTCGTGGTGGCTCTGGTTCTCGTTGATAACGGCGGCTACTGGCTCGGCGACGATGCTCGAGACGTTGACGCAACACGCACCACTTGCATCCGGCCCACTGGGTGCGATGAACCAGCCAAACAAGAAGTCCTCGATCATGATCAAGTCCGTGTTCGAGTCGTTGAACGCGATGATGACGTTGCTGCCGTCCGGGTATTGCCGCCAGTGGCTCAGCACCTTGACCTCGGCGTAGCACGAGGCTTCGAAGCCGGGACGGAGCTGCACGTGATCAACCCAAGTCTGCACGTTGAGCTTCTGGCGACGCTCGGTGACCGAGTCGATAAGCTCGGCGTACAGGCGTGGGTCATCGTACGTCTGGAGTCGAGCGATCACGTGGGTGCAGTCGCCCGCGAGTTTGGCGTGGCTCTTGGTGAAGTGGCGTCCCTGGCTCAGCATCTCAAACGACACGATGTCGTCGTCTCGGCCTTGGCCGTGGTAGCACGCCGACCAACGGCTGCTCTGCAGAGCCTGGAAAAACTCCATGGCCTTGCCAATCTTCTCGTTAATCTCGGGCGACGCCACGGGCACGGCAAGCGAGAACCGCGGCATGCCCCCCACCATGCTGTTCGATAGAACTGGGCCACTCGAAAGCAAATCATCGCCAAAGCTCGTGCGGTCAACCATGATCGAGCCCCGTGAGTTGGGCCACGGGTGGACCGATGACGACGAAGCACTGGCCGAGTCGGTGGACGGTGCGGTCTCGGACGCACGGCCTTCCAGCTCGTTGTTGTCTTCACTGAGGTTGTCACTCTCGTCGTCGCTGAACTCGTCGATCTCTTCCTCGCTGGACAGCGACGACGCGGACGAGTACACCACGGCGCGCAGGTGGTCGCACGTGTCGGCGAGTGTGCTGTCGCTGTCGCAGCTCGATTTGATGGGCGACGACATCGATGCTGTCGACCCGAGCGAAAAGTTGGGCTGTTGGTGCTTCTGGCTAGTGGGCTTGCGTTCTTCCGACGGAACGGCCGCCTTGTGGACGTGCTGGTGGTGCAGGTGGTGGTGGGGCTGCGGACGTAGTTGGCGCTGCGCGGCTGCGACCGCTGCGAGCGGGTCACGGGAACCCCCGGTCATCACGGCTTCTGTGGGCGTCTTGGAGCTGTCAATGCGTTGCTCAAGCACCTCCGAGACAATATTGGCCACGGCCTCGAGTGTGCTCGTCATGGAAGCCGAGGTCTCCCAGTGTGGCACACTGTCGATGGCACTCACAGCCCCGATGCACTGGCCCAGCACGACGATCGGCGCGCCGGCGTAGTACCGCATGGGCTTGGCGGACTCGTCGTCACCGAGCACGAGCTGGTTGGCGTGGAAGTGCTTGTCGAGATTCGTGTCGGCCACGACCATGGTCTTCTGCTGCACCGCGCACACACAGTCGTCGCGCGGGATATGGGTCTTGTCCCAGCCCACAGTGGCCTTGAACCAAAGGTGTTGGTCGTCGAGGATGCCGATGAACGCCACGGGGCACGCGAGCGTGCGCGCCACGATGCTCACGAGCAGTGACAAGGTCGGGTCGCGTTCGGTCGCACGGATCGACGCGCGTCTCGCGATCTCGAGCCGGGCCGTTTCGTCGGCGGGGGCCACGGGCGGTGGCCACAGCTGCACGACCGAGCCGTCCGTGAGCTCCGACTCGAGGCTGAGCATCGACATTTTCTTGCTCACCCGCGGCCGCGCGGCCACGGGCGGCGGTGGCCGCGAGGCAGCGGCCGATGGTGAGTGCTGGTGTGGCCGCTGGTTGTGGTGGCGTCCGCGCGGATGGCTGGGCGGCATCGAGGCCGTGGCCGGCGTGGCCGCGACTGCGTGGTGCGGAGACTGGTTGTCGGTCCCGTCGGTGGTGGCGCCGAATGGCTGTTGCTGCTGGTTGTGGAAGAGCGCGACGGAGGCGCGCATGGCCGCGTCGTTGGCCGTGGCGCTGATGGCGGCGTCGGTCGCGCGGATCATGCAGAACGAGCAGACCCGCGTGGCGCACTCGACGTTGACCTCGGTCAAGTGGATCTTGCGCTGCGCCGAGCAGTTGCCGCAGACCACTTCGCCGCACGTGCGGCAGTGGTGGCGCCGGCGGAAGGGCATGAACTGCTGCACGCATACGTTGCAGTGTGACCGCTCGGTGTCGCGCACCCAGGCCGCGGTCTTGAGCAGGTTGGTCACGACCAACAAACCGCCCTCGAGAAAGTACATGTGCTGCGGCGGCGTCGAGGACACGCCGGCGTTGGACGGCGACGACAGCGCGCGCGGCTTGACCATGGCGGAGGCCGGGAAGAAGCTGCCCAGCTCGCCGAGGTAAGTGGGTTGGTGGTGCTGGCTGAGGCTCTGCGGGCGTGGCGCGGGCTTTGGCGTGTGGCCCGCCGACTGGGCACGTTTGCGCTGGAATCGGAAAATGGTGAACACAGCGAGCGGCGACGGCGCGCGGCACGCACGCAGCCAGTTTCGATAGAGAGAGAGCGAGAGGTGGTGGTAGGGGTGGAGGATGTGTGTTGTTGTTGGCACGGAAGAAATCGGCGCGTCGGCCGGGCTTTCGTTGACCCAGAGAGCAAAGGCGAGTCGGAGAAGACCGTGGCGGATGCGCCCGCGAGCTGTTCAGTGTGCTTATGTGGGGGCGACAAACGTCTGTTGTGGCGGAGCCGCGCTGCGCGTGGATAAGAAGCCATGGGCGAGTCCATCGATGGAAAAAGGCCGCGCCAAAGTGTGGAAGAACTGTTCACGCCACCGGCCGCGTCCCTTCAAGATCGCGGACGCCCCATGAAAAACCTCGTTTTGGAGGTGCAAAGTGTGGAACAGGGCGATGGGATGGTCAGTGAAAGAATGTTCTGGGGGGCCGTGACCAGGATGGGTCACGGTCGTGACGCTGCTCGGAACGGTGCGCGCACGGACTAAGATTGTACTCTGGTGCTGTATACCAGAGCGGACGGCGGCGTGGCAGGTGATCGCCCCCGAGAACATTCCCGCCGCACTCGCCAATCCTCCTCGGGCTACGCAGACTGTCGGGAGGCTGACGACACCTGTCAATTTATTGAAACGTCATTGCATTCATTGCGTGGCGGGGGGGGGGG
>JAADVT010000989.1:0-11561 GCA_023335895.1 Pythium rishiriense | reverse complement strand
TGGGGGGGCTGAGTCCGCCTTGAGCGTCACCACCGCACAATCTATCCCAGCGGGTTCTTTTGAGTTGACGCTGTGCACGCACGCCGAGTCCGTCCGTGGCTCAGCGGCGTGGGGAAAAAGACCGCACCGATCGCGCCGAGTGGTCAGGGTAACACGGGCGCGCGAGGCCGTCAAGCGGGTGGGGCGGCGAGCTCTCGAAGATCTCCGCGGCGGCCGTCGAGTCCCGAGCTTTCTTCTTGGGGAGCAAATCGGGGGACTGAAGCCATTTGGACGGAGAGCTCCGGCATGGCGTGAAAAACCACTCGTTGGTGTTCTAAAAGTTTCGTAGCCGCTGAAGGCATCGCTGAAGTCTCCTCCAGTTCTGAGCTTACAAGTCGCAGTAGATCAGCATTCTTTGAGTGTTGCGGACACGGAACGCGACGCGGCACAGCGTCGCGTCCCGGATCACGCCAACGCTCAGCATTGAGTTTTGCAAGGGAACGATTGGTCCATCCGGTTTGAAGATCTCGGTCGCGACAGTTCTCGCGTGTCGCCTTCTGAACGGGGACGTGCACCTTGACGCGGACACGCAGCGAGACTTGAAGGAGCGAGAAATGCGCGAGCTCTTGAAGCCACTGGCTCGTCGCGAGATAGCTCTCCGGGAGTTCTTTGAGGCGAGACGGTGTCCGCAGAACTGGCCGCGCTCGTTTCTCCACGATCTCGCGATGAAGATGGACCTCGAGGGCATGTGGGAGCGCTGAGTGCTGGTGATTGTTTTCTTTTTTAGTTTCGAGTTTGAGCTTCCAGCTCGTTGGTGACGACCCGGGCTCCCATGCTGAGTTGTTTAGTCTTTTGCAATGCATTTTGGGAGATTCTGTGCGTTGGCTCGTGTCCTTCCGTCATGTTCCTCCTTCACCAGGAACTGGAAAAGCATCGCCTAACTTGAGGTTGGCAGACATGCCGTACGTCACTCCAACGAGGTCGATGTTTTCGGGCCATTGGGCATCGTGATAATGAGGCAGCTCGCCGGGCCAGCAGCGCGGAGAGCTCACCGCCCCGCGTTCTCACTCGCGCAGCGGTCGTTCTCGTCCGCGGCCCACAGCGCCACGCGCGATGGCCACCGGCTGCGCGTCGGCGTCGTCGGGCTCGGCGCGATCGGCACGATCTTTTTCACGCAGCTGTGCCGCGTCGCGGACACGGCGCTTGTGGCAAGCGTCGAGGCCTTTGTCAAGCCCCGCCACGTGGCGCAGCTCGCGCAGCGCCAATGCATTGCGTTGAGCCGTCCGCACGCGCGAGACGGAGACGTGGCGATGATCCCGTTCACGGACACGCAGGGCGAACTCGTGGCGGCCAACACTGGTGCCGTTCGGATCCGCACGTTCGGTGGCGAATGCCGTGGGTCTCAAGAGCCGCTGGACGTGGTGCTCGTGGCGCTCAAGGCGTACGACAGCGCGCGCGCGATTGAGGACCTGCAGGCCCACCACGGCCACCGCTTTACCGGCGACACTCTGTTCGTGCTACTCCAGAACGGGCTCGGTGTGACCCCATCCACGGATCATTCCACTCATAGCCCGCACCACTACGTGAACGGCGTGACTTACGTTGGTGGGCGCATGCGTTCGATGGGCGACGTTGTGGTGAGCGGCTTTGAAACAGAGCCGACGTACTTTGCACCTGTGGCCCCAGACCCGCCGGAGATCGTCGATAAGAGGCTGCGCATGTTGAGTGAGGCTCTCACTATCTCAGGTGAAGTAAAGCGATGGTGTTGTGCGGACGAGATCATCTGGAAGTGCTTACTCACACCGTGCGTTTGAAGGACTTCAATCCAAGGTATTGGCAACGAACGAGATGCAGACCATCCTGTGGCGAAAGCTGATTGTGAACGCGGCGATCAACCCGGTCGCGGCGGTGCTCAACGCGCCCAATGGCAGCGTCGGCGCCTGTGAGTGGAGTCGACGCACCGTGGAGGCTGTGGTCGCAGAGGCCGTGGCTGTCACCGAGCGTGAGCAAGTCGATCTCCAGGCGACGGAACAGGTACAGTACCCCGACCTGGGCTCGGAAGTGAGTGGCAAAGCTGACGAAACATAATGGCTCCATTATTTGTCACAGGAAATGGTCGAGTACGTGCTACGCGTCGCGGTCAACACAAAGGCCAACGTGTGTTCGACGCTCGCAGATCTTCGCAAGGGAGCCAGGTGAGCTCGATGCGGCATGGATCGGTTGGTTCCAGGAGGCGCTAACGTCTGCGACGTGTGGGGACGCTCTTTTCCATTCCAGGACAGAGGTCGACGCGATCACGGGCCAGCTCCTCCACTTTGGGCGCAAGCATGGCGTGGCCACGCCCACGAACGCCACGCTCTTCGCACTCGTCAAGGCCCTCGAGACCCAGCAGCTCCGCGTGGAGCGCCAAGGCGAATAAGTGTTCTGACGGTGATCCCACTCAGAACATTCCAATGGGATAGTTTGTGCTCCACATCTCTTTTGCGGAGCCAATACCCATGCATTTCCCCCGAGCTCGTCTCAGTTCCGTGGCACCTGTCCTGGGCACTCCATTCTGTTCCGCGGTTTCGGTTCCACGTCGTCATCGTCGCCAGCCAGCTGGCCGACAGGATGTCAGCCAGTCAACCGGGTGTTTGCGTGTTCGAGCCCCACAATTCGTCTCCACTGGCGCTCTATTCAGGTGTTACAGAGTACTGTACCTCCCCTAAATTCCCCCTGTTTCCCTTTGTGGTCACTTCCGTTCCAAGCCCCCACCCCCATCCGAGAGATGCCCTGCTGTCCGGCCCCAGAGCCCAAGCCGACGTTCGCGCGGCTGCCGACGGCCGTCACGCCGCAGAAGGTGCGCTGCGTCTCCGCTGGCGGAGCGAAGGAGACGACGGGACTAACGGATGGACTCGTTCGTAGTACTGGATCGACTACGATGTGATCGACCTCATGAACCACCGATTCGAGGCCTCGGAGCGCGTCGAGCTCGTCGTGAACGAGCCCACGCGCGCCGTGACGTGCCACGCGGTGGAGCTGTACGTGTACGACGTCTCGGTCGAGGTGCCCAGCAACGCCGAGGGCGACGCCAAGCCCAAGACGCTGCCGTGCACCCAGCTGCAGTTCATTCCCGAGGACGAGAGCGTGACGTTCCACTTTGCCGAGGCGCTGCCCGTCGGCGCGACCATCACGCTGTCGCTGCGCTTCCACGGGTTCCTCAACGACAAGCTGCGCGGCTTCTACCGCACCGAGTACGAGCTCCACGACGAGAAGCGGCCGCTCGCAGTGACCCAGTTTGAAGCCTGCGACGCGCGCCGCGCGTTTGTGTGCTGGGACGAACCGGCGATCAAGGCCCGGTTTGAGATCTCCATGGTCACGGACGCTAGCCTCACGGCGCTGTCCAACATGCACGTGGTGCAGACCCAGATTCGCCCGAAAAAGAACGCGCACCTCCGAAAGCACACGCGCGCGGACTCGCCGAATGAAAAGTACTGGAAGTTTGCCGAGACGCCAGTCATGTCGACGTACATCGTGGCGATGGTCGTCGGTGAGTTTGACGTCTTGACCGATATCAGCGACGAGGGCGTGATCGTGAACGTGTACACGGCGCCTGGCATGGCCGAGCGCGGCAGATTCTCACTGAACGTCGCTACGCGAGCTCTGTCGTTCTTCACAAAGCAGTTTGGTATCCCGTACCCGCTCAAGAAGCTTGACATGGTCTCGATTCCTGATTTCCTCGGTGCTATGGAAAACTGGGGTCTGGTGACGTACACGGAGACGTACCTCCTCGTGGACGAGAAGCTCACGAGCCATGAGATCAAGGTGGATGCTGCCCGCACCGTTTGCCATGAGCTGTCGCACCAGTGGTTTGGAAACCTGGTCACGATGGACTGGTGGACGGGTCTCTGGTTGAACGAGGGCTTTGCGCAGTACATGGAGTTTGACGCTGTCAACGCGCTTTTCCCCGAGTGGAAGGTGTGGGAGACTTTCGTGCAGGAGGTTCTGATGGGATCTGGATTCACGAAGGATTCGATGGTGACGTCCCACCCGATCGAAGTTGAGGTCCACCACCCGAAGGAAGTCGACGAGATCTTCGATGTTATCTCGTACAACAAGGGAGCGAGCGTTGTGCGCATGCTATCTGAGTTTTTGGGGCGCGATACGTTTTACAAGGGCGTCGGCAACTACTTGTTGAAGTATAGCTACAAGAACACCAAGACTGAAGACCTGTGGGATGAACTCGAAGCGGTGTCAGGTGTCAAGATCACCAAGATGGCTAACTCGTGGACCAAGCAGACGGGCTTCCCGCTCGTGACGGTTGATCTGTCTGCCGAACACCAATTGAGTATCAAGCAAGAGCGCTTTTTCAGCGACTTTGATCAGAAGAAGGATGATGCAACACTGTGGGATGTGCCTCTCACTTTGATTACCTCCAAGAACCCCAGCGATGTGAAACGCATTGGCATCTGGGACGCTCACAGCTCGAGTGCTGAGTCAACCAAGACTACGCCTTTTGCTGCCGGCGTTGCAATCAACGAAAGTGTACGTGCGGCGGTGCCGGCCGGTGAGGGCTGGTTCTTGCTGAACCCGAACCAATCCAATTTCTATCTGGTCAACTACCCGTCGGCTGTGTGGAAGCAGTTGAAGGAGCCAGTTCAGAAGTGTGCCCTATCTGTTGTCGATAGGGTAAGTCTGATCAGCAGCGTGTTCACACTTGCATCTGCAGGCGTATTGTCTGTTTCGGACGCCTTCGAGTTCACCGCGGCTTACGCGCATGAGCCCGAATACCTGTGCTGGAAGGAGATTTCAGGGAGTTTGGCAAAGTATGAAACGCTTTTTGGAGACGAATCTTTCTTCCCACAGTTCCAGAAGTTCGTTCGCGATATGTTCGCATCCGTCATGGATCGGCTTACGTGGGAGCCGACAGAGGAAGACAAGGTAAAGAGCAGTACCGGCGACTTCCGCGCCATCACCATCGCTCGATTAGGTGCTGCCGGAGATGAGGCGATCATCAATGAAGCCCACAAGCGTTTCAAGCTCTATATCGGAGGGGATAAGTCAGCGCTCTCAGCGGATCTTCGCGGGGTTGTGTTCCGTATTCACGCGAAAAACGCGTCGACAAAAGATTCACGTGCACTCGTGAAGGAGTTGCAGGAGTTGTACGATTCCAGTGACTTCGCAGAAGAAAAAGAAGACTGCTTGCTGTCGATGGGTCTTGTACCAGATCTTGATGTGAAGCGTGAAGTGCTCGATTGGGGCTTTGGCGGTGCTGTGAAAGCGCAAGAGATGACACGATTGATCAGTAGCGTTGCCACGGGTAAATCTGGTGTTCGCCTCGCATGGAACTACATCTCGAGCAACTACGATTCCATCAGCTCTCGCTTCTCGTCGCTGATGCTTGGTGGCGTGGTCTGCGTGGCTGTCGCTCGTTTTGTGCATGCGGCTGATGCTGACGAGGTTGAGAAGTTCGCGGCCACCAATGGCATGAGTGGTTTCGAGCGCAGACTGAATGGTGCGCTTGAGAGCGTGCGCCTTCGCAGTAAGGCGTATGAGCGTGATCGTGAGGTGCTTGCGCAGTGGCTTGAACAGCGACAGTAGAGGACGTCGAACACGTAAATCTTCTCCCGAGTGATCCGGTAAGTTGCGGTGACAATGGGAACGCACGGACATGCCAGGTAGACCTTGCTATCCACGAAACAAGTATACCCAGCTGGTTGAACGACCATGCCGGCAATGCATACACCCATAAATTTCTTCATTTATCCACGCGTCGTGTTGTCTGCCATTGCCACTCACCCCAGATGCTATCTTGTGCAGGATCAACCCGAACGGACGCCACCAGCAGTAACTGCCGCGCGACCCGCTGGACACGGACACAAGCAGTCACACAACACAGCATTCCTGTCTGCGTTCACGACCAAACAAACACTTCATGATGGGTGTGGATCTCACCTCGATCCCTCGGACGGGCGGCGTCTCGGAAGATGCAATCATCCAGCAACTTCTCGCCGAAACCTCGTCACGAGACCCATCAGCGCCACCGCCGCAGTACAACGACGAAGACTTCTCGCCAAATGAACTATCTACACTCTACACGGACCCGAACAAACGCCCCGACTACGCTGCTCCGGACGGTATTGTCGCTTGGTACCGCCCCACAGAGTACACCGACGACCCTGACTACTTCAAGTCCACGGCTGGATGCGGCGTGTTACGCGAAGGTGTGCTGACGGACGCGTGGCTACTTGGCGTTTTTGCTGCACTCGCGCTTCATCCCGACAATCTCATCGAGAACCTGTTCGTGAGTGATTCACTTCACGGCTTCAAGCAGTTTGGCGTCTACACGTGCCGTTTCTACAAGAACTGCCAGTGGGTCAACGTAACTACCGATACGCGCGTGCCGTACTCGACGGAGCTCGACGACGAAGAAGAGAAAGGAAGTTCGAGTACGCCTGGTCATTTGCTCTATGGCGGCTCACTCAACAAGAATGAAGTGTTTGTGCCTCTGCTCGAGAAAGCTTATGCGAAACTCCATGGGTCATACCAGTCTCTCGCGCTCGATGGCCAAGGCAACGGGAATGTGAGTGGGCGCATTCTGGAAGCGATGCTTGACTGCACGGGTGGTAGTGCATTACGGATCGACCTACTTGAAGAGAAGCGGCGTGTCGGGGAAGACGGCGATTTGTCACTTGGCGCGCTCTGGAAACGTATGGTCAAGTACAAGAAGCGCCGGTGCGTCGTCACCGCACAGATCAAGCAGCTTTCGTTCAACGCGTTTGATCTCACGCCGCTGGGCATCCTCAAAAATCGCCAATACGTCGTGATGCACATCAAAGAAGTGGTTGTAGGTGGTGGTGCTGCGAATAGCGGAGGTGGAGCGAGCGCTCCCGGCCAGGTGTCCCCTATGACGGTCCTCCATTTCGTGAAGCTCAAGAATGTGTGGGGCCGAGGGATGTGGAAGGGCGAGTGGTCGAACGACGACAGCAAATGGGAAGAGCACATGCAGGTTGAGTTGGCGCTGCGCAACGACCCCGCGTGTGAGTTTTCGCGCAGCGGCAGCGACGGGTGCTTTTGGATGGTGTGGGAAGACTTTATTGAGAGCTTCAACGAGATGTACGTTGCGCACGTGTTCAGCGGAGGCGATAACGACGATGTGGCGTACCACCAGTACTCCGTTGCAGGCGATTGGGTCGGTAACGCCGCTGCCGGGCCTCCCATGGGGGCGACGAGTGGTAGCCGCCCCACGACGACCGCAGCTCATCACAGCTATGACGACTCAAATGGTGAGCAGCAACAGGCGACCGCAAAGAAGGAACGCCTTATTGACCGCACTAAGTGGAGCGTACTAGCCGATGCCGATCCGAATTGGCACCGCAACCCTCAGTTCAAGCTCAGTGTCTCGCAAAAGACGAGTGGTGTGTTGTTATCCCTTGCGCAGCGTGACTTCCGTCTTTTTGGTGGTGATAACTACGCCATTAACGTCGTCTTGCTCAAGCAAAAAGCTGGAAAGACATCAATAGTGTGGGAGTTTGCGCGCCACAAGCTCGTTGCCGAGGCACATTCGTACGAAGCCAACAGTTTCTTGCACCCCTTTACTCCAGCAGCGTCAGCACCTCCACTTACTGCCGGAGGTGGCGGTCCCGGTTCTGGTGTTGGCAAACACGTGCCTGAGCGCGAGATCGTGAAGGAAGACCTCGTGCTGGAGCCTGACGCATCCTATTACCTTATCCCGTACACAGACCACGCAAAGGTCGAGATGGAGTATTTCCTTCGCGTCTTTTCGCCAAAACCCATTTGCGTGGAGCGTGTGGAACCTGTGTTTACTTGTGTCCACCAAGGC
The DNA here is from genome assembly GCA_023335895.1 of Pythium rishiriense. Lineage (NCBI taxonomy): Eukaryota > Oomycota > Peronosporomycetes > Pythiales > Pythiaceae > Pythium > Pythium rishiriense. The sequence continues at coordinate 3,760 of JAADVT010000989.1, read as the reverse complement.
AAGTGGCGCAACGAAGACAGCGTCAGCGGTGACGGTGACTCAGGTGCGGATCCGTCGATAGCAGCGATGACGGCCTCAGCCGGAGGGCCTCTTTGCATGCAGCTCTACGGAGGCGACGAAAACGCTGCGTGGTGTCAAAACCCTCAATTTTGGCTCCGGCTGCGACCAATGGATCCGAAGAAGCGTGCCAAACTGCTCGCCTCAAAGTCGTTCGCGACGCTCAAGATCATTGTGCGCAAGACATCCACGAAGACCGGCAGTTCTGGTAGTGGCGTCGGCGGGGGGATTGCCAAGAGCCGCATGAAGGAGTTGTCGAAGGAGAGATTCAACCTGGTGGGCATTACCGTCCTCCGAGCGAGGGCGCCTGGTGGTGGCAGTGGAGGCGATGAAGACACAGCGAGTGACCAGAAAGACCTACGCCATGGCTCAGGCGCGAAACTCGCGGGTCCCAGTCGTGCGAGCCTGGCACGCGCTCAGGCCAAGGTCCCCAAGACCAATTTTCTGGGCGAGATCGTGGAGAAGCCGCTGTGGAAGACTAGTGGATCACAGCGCCGCGACGACGCCAAGACGACTTCCGGGAACGATGAAAGCGGAGAGGACACAAGTGGTGCCAAACACTCCACCGACATCAAAAGCTCCGTTCTCTCGTTCCCAACACCCCGCTTGGTTGTCAAACCAGAAGAGTGGTGTCGCATTTCAGACTACTCAAGTCCACTCGTCGCGTGCATGTACCTCCGCAAACTACCAAAGGAGTGGCTGCTCGAAGAACAAGGAGGTCTTATGATCGTGCCGACGCTGGGGGAAGCTGGTGCAGAAGGGTCTTTCGACGTCCAGGTGGACTGCGATTTCCCGCTGGAGCTGGACGAGCTACCACGGTTCACAACACAGAGCGTCCCCGGAGAGTGGGGAGCCGGGAACGCCGTTGGATGCCATTTACACGGCGAGTGGAAGAAGAACCCAAAGTTCTACCTGCACCTCAAGGGCGTGCGTCCGGCCAAGGTCAAGATCACGCTCACTCGGTCCGAACTCGAGTGGAAGACAAAGTGCAAGCGTGACGCGGTGGGGACGATGATGGGCTTCTACCTCTTCCACGGCCAGCGCTTCACGCGTGCGAGTGACCATCAGAGCAACAACAGCAACGGTGGCAACGCCCCGGGCGGCTTTCATTCGATCATCGTGAACGGACGTCCTTGGAGTGAGACTGACTTCGTGCCGCTTCACAGCGTGGCGACGCCACCGGAACTCATGTTACCGGCGGCCTTCAATGAGCCGTACGTGATCATGCCTGCCACGTACGAGCCAGGGAAGACTGGCTGCTTTGTGATCTCTGTCCAATGCGACACTGAATTTTCGCTGACAAGTGACGAGCCGTAAGGATGAAGGGACGAAGGAGCAGCACAGAGCACTACGAGGTAATCAAACATTTTGTTTTCATTTGGTGACACGATCACAGGATGGAGAAGCATACATGGTTTGCGTGTATACGTGTACATTATGGTTGTAGGAGACGACGGGGACCGCGAGGCGAGCCCTGAACCTTCACCAGCGTTTCGGCCACGTCGCAGCGCATTTTTCGTGGGGCGGAATAATTAGGGGCAGTAAATACAAGAAGGGATGACCATCCATCAGCAGCGCTCGGCCAATTGGTTTGAAGAGTTGCGGCTGAGCGAGAGCGTCTCGAGGGCAAGCTTGGTGGGCGTCGTCGGAGCGTGGGCACGGACGAACGCCAAACGCTGGCGGTTCGTGACGTCCGTGTTCTCGTCCTCTCCGTATTCGTCGTCATCGTCGTCGCCGTCGCTCACGGTTGTGGTCGGGCTCGGGTGGCGCTCCAGGTGCTTGTCGGTCGATAGAAGCTGCACGCAATCGAGAAAGAGATCGGCCGAATCGCTGCGCTCGCGCGCCTTGACGCCACCAAGCTGTCGCAGCATGGCCACGCGGGACTTGTCCAGTCGCACTGGCGGCGGCTGCCGCGTAGCCGTACTTGTCGATGTCTTGTCGGTGGTCTGCTCGAGCTGCGGCTCTTCCTCGTCATCCTCGTGGTGCAGTATGGGCGAGGGGGCGTCCTCCGAGTCGGTCAGCGTCACGCCGTACTCCTTCCACGCCGACACTTGGTTCTGGAGCGTTGGTCCGCCGGTCGCCTGGGGTGGCTGCGTCACGCGGGGCGCGACCAGTGGACTCGTGAGAAAGTTGAAGAACAGCGCCGTCGCGGGGGTGGTCGAGTGGCTCGTTGCGGCGGCGGCGTCGCCCGTGAAGCCGCTCACCGACAGCGGCGACGGCACGCCGGCCTCGTGCTTGGGTGGGTGGGACGTTGTCGCCGCCGTTTTTGGTGGGGAGCTCTTTGTGGGCGCGCTGGAACTCGAGGTCGCGGCTTTGAGTTTGTTGGCCTGGCGGCACCGACGCCGGTATGTCGAGTACCAGTGGTTCTTGATGGCGTTGTCCGTGCGGCCGGGCAGGAGCTTGGCGATCTCGGCCCAGCGGTTGCCGAGCGCCTGCTGGGCGGCAAAGATGATCTGGGTCTCGTCGGCGCGCCACGGGGCCTTGTCGATGCTCGGGTCCAGAAAGTTGAGCCACCGCGTGCGGCACTGCTTGGGCGTGCGGCCCGGGAGCTCCTCGGCGATGCTCGACCAGCGCTTGGTGCCGTGACGCTCGACGAACGCGAGGATCACGCGGTCGTCCTCGGCCGTCCACTGGCGGCGCTTGCCGTGGGCCGTTGCCGCCACGCTGCTGGCGCCGAGCTCGTCGTCGTCGTCGTCCATGGGCTCGGGGTCCATCATGTCGACGTCGTCGCCGGGCATGGTCGTCGTCGAGAAGAGAGGAAAAGTGCCGTATGCGGTGAAAGCGGAACTGCGACGTGTGAGAGCGGCGACGCGGATGGAGGCGATGGATCCTTCGACGCTTTGTCGTCCGCTGGGCGGCTGCTTCGTCGCAGGGGATCGATGTCGCGGGGCGTTGGATGGAGGCGTTGGAGATGGTCTTCTTGTATTCCTTCTACGCTCACAAGGTGTTGCGTTGGTCGATCACGGACGAATAATGTTGGCAGAAGAAAACCACACAAAAAAACAAAAACAAAAAACGAAGCAACGCATCAACGTTGGTGGCTGGGTACCGTTAACCCGAATCATCGTCGCACGAGGAGATGGATGAATCGTGGCCGCGCGGACAAGACCACCAAGACCAGCGCCCGGACCATGCGCATGCACCAACATCCGTGGCCACAACGGCAACCCTGGTCGAAAAGAAAGAAGACCGTGGCCCAATCAGCGTCGCGCATCCCGCGATGTTTTTGAAACGGACGTACCGAATCGGAGCGACGATTGGCCGAAATCCATTTCTCGAACGGGTCGTTTTGGAAGAGGAAGGGGATGGGGGTGACCGTTTGGCGCCGCGAACCGTTACACTCACCTGGAGGTGTGTGTTTGGCTTTGCTGGTGTGGGCTTGCAGTCCACCCAACCCCTTCTTCGTGTCAAGTGTTGAAGCGAGAGGGAATGGGGGAGAGTTTTTTTTTTTTTGGTGTGGGAACCATCGAAGCCGACTGCAACTTGTTGGGAAAGAAAAACATGGACCAGCCCCAATCTCGACTGACTTGTGCTGTGGTCTACAGTACCAAGTACAGTACGTTGCTCGTGTGCGTCAGCGAACGTTCTTCTCCTCTGGGTCGCTGTTGCGGTGCTTCATCGCGGCCTCGTTCATCCAGAGGCTGTGCGGATCAGAGCAAGACGTTTCACCAGCCGACCGAAATCACACAGTACCAAATCACGG
>JAADVT010000988.1:0-11562 GCA_023335895.1 Pythium rishiriense | reverse complement strand
AGTCCCTGCGCACGTGTATGCGAGCCACCTCGGGTACCGATCGATCGTGGACCACTTGTTGGCGAACCCGTCACTTAGGAAGCGTCGCGAGTTTGCGTTTGTGACCAAGTGGCGCGCACGCCGTGTGGCCAAGATGGAGGTGGACGCAGCTGTCGGCGCGCCGGCCGCTTGATAACCACACAAATGAAACAAAGGGATGTTACTTGGGACGAGTTGGATACATTTGGGCTCATCGACGTGATGGTCCTTGTAGAACCAACTGCAACCCCGTGATGCGGAGCGGGTCACAGGTCCTGTTGAGATTCACCTCGTCGCTTCCCAAGCATCCGCCGCATGACATCGGCACCGAACGCCATGGAAGGAATTCCACGCGTTCGGGAGGACAAATTCGGGAGGATGACAAAAATGTCGCACGGATCTGGGAGGTCGTCCGTGGGTGACCCAGAACTTGATTCGCTTTCTTCTCACCAAGGTCTCCATGGATCGCGGAAGGGAGCCCACAGCCGACCATCGTGGTACACTGCGCGACACGCTCCCAAAATGGCGAGGGCTGCTCGCCACAGCCGCGAGGCTCCCCGACAAGACGGCCATGCCGCCAACCCAACGGGAGGCGCTGGAATCGTCTGCCTGGGATCACGAGCAAGTCTTTTGGATCGAATGTCTCCGTCGACTCTGCCATCTGGAAGCGGCCAAAGACTGGGCTCAGCTGGCCTTGGTCGATGACGAGCTATGGAAAGCTTTTGTGCGGGAAGCATGGCCCAACGATACCGAGTGGGTCGACTTGTTTGAATCGAGTGCGAGGCTTCGTATTGGCCTTCGTATCGTGATCTCCGACGAAACAAGTGACGTGATTGAGTCCACGAGGACCGTGGTGGACTGGCTGTATCGATCCCACAGTCGCAAGTACAAGCAAATAGTCCGTTTCATGGAGGACGTGGCTGGTCAGCCATTGTGCTCGCTGGCTGTGCCACCCGTGTGGCTTGATTACGCAGTCGGCCACGAGGAACACCATGGGTACTTCTTGGACGAACACGAAGACGAAGAAGATGGATCGAACAACGATACAGATGAAGAGCATGGTGGAGATGATGAAGACCACGCTGTCCAAGAAGACTCGGAGCCTACACGTCGGGATCAAGGTGAAACACACGGAAACGACGGCGAAAACACGGAGCGAACCGTTCATGGTAACGACGACAACAACGTTTTTGACGAGCATGGTGGAGATGACGAAGACCATGTCGTCCAAGAAGACCCGGAGCTCACACCTCACGATCAAGGTGAAACACACGGAAACGACGGCGAAAACATGGAGCAAATGGTTCGAGGTAACGACGACAACGACGTTATGGTCGAATATCGTGGCCGTGTCGCCCAACAACACCGTGGACCGACGCTGGATGATCCTGGTCAAAGGCGTGACAACGCAGGTGAAGTCAGAGAGCAAATGGTCAATGGGAACGACGACAACAGCGTTTTGGTCGAATATCGCGCTCACCCCCGACACCGTGACCGACCTCGCGCGATCAAACAAGCTGCTCGCCAAGAGGTCGTATTGCATGACAACCTTGTGACGGGCGAAGAAGACGAATTGTTTTTGGCAGCCAACGTACCCGACAACGGCGTCGATGAAGGGCCAGAGGAGCCGGATAACTACACGATGACTTTGCTTCTGGATACGATTCGGAACTCGCTCTCACGGCAGCCCACACCAGCCGACAACACCGTGGTGCGTGTCACGCGACTGACAATCGAGCCGCGATCCATTGACATGGACGAGAACGCGCTCGAGACGCTGACCGCTATTCGGAACTTGGGCATCCACGTGAGCGCTATTCCGTCCGTTTGTCTCCTCGAAATGGAAGGCGACGCCCGCGACCGCCAAGACGCTTTCCAGCATCTACGCTCCCTCGTGGACGTGAATACGCAACCTTGTAAAGTCGACCCACCGCTCTATCGGACACGGGGTGCTCGCTGTCTCTGGCGAGGTGCCGTAGGCAAAGGCGTCGAACACTTTGCCGTTCGGAATCTTGGATCCCGCTCAACGTACGATAGCATGGTCGCAGAGCTTCTCGCGCCATGCGTGTTCTCGGCGATCCAGGCAAGCGGCTCCTTGCGCTCGGTTGTGGTTGATTTCATGAATCGGACTCCGTGGAACGACGATAACACGCGCTCTTCAGAAAGGCGACTTCAACTACTTCGGTGGCTCACGTTTGCGTTGTTTTGTCGTCCACGGCTGGACACTGTGGATCTCAACGCCGTCGAGCTAAGCGTTCGGGACGTTGAGTGCATGGAGCAGATGTGGAATGCATCGGATCCGTTGAAGTTGCTCTTCCCAGATGAAGATGGTGACGTCGGTACGGTCACTGCCTCTCGAATATACTTGCGTGAACCCCACCACAATGGTCTTCATCACTACTGGGTGGAGCCTTCGACAACGAAGTTGGCGGTCCTCGGAGAGACCCGGAGCGGGTATATACCAGTGCTCTTACCCGGCTGGGGGAGGGCGTGGGTGAAGCAGGAGAGACAAGTCGTCATATCTGGGAAGAGAAATCGTCATGGATTGACATTCCAGTCCCCTTCGCATCTTGCCATTCGCCACGCGACGTCGCCGGATGCTTTGCTGGTGTTGCTTCGTCTGGTTGGTCGTGAACTCAAGTATCTAACGGTCAGCGACACGCACTTGTCCGACCCAGAGCGTCCTGTCTCGATGTGCGAGCAAATTCTCAACTACTGTCCGAATCTCGTCGAGCTGGCGATGCCTGGGCTGACCCGTTTCACTCCAGTGTTGGACACTTTCCGCAAGGGTCGGTGCACGAAGCTACAACGGATATCGCTGACGGATGTGCGCGTCAGGAGCGAGGGGGACGCGATTGAACTGTTCTCGGATCTATCCAACCACCGAAACGCCATTGCGAAAGGATTGAGATCGTTGCAGCTCTCGATTGCCGGAGATTTGGATCGAGTCGTGCTCGACGCAGCGCTCGAGATGCTTCATGTAAACACGCGCCTTCTCGATGTGAGTCTTCATTTCTCAGGGATACCAAACACTGCTATTCGACGAGTATGGTGCCCGATTCGAATGCTTTCGGTTGGCGTGGGCGACTGAACCACTCCCAGCCCGATGTGTACGCGCGTTTCTAAGCGCTACACGTGCTGGGGTATCCCGAGTCGCCGTTAAGGACTCCCATGGGTCGTGCTGGTATGCACTCGAACAATTTGACAGCCGCATCATGAGCTTGGTGATGGAGTTTGCTGGAACGGTGCGCACACGGTCAGTCATAGTAAAGAACACGCCGGACCAAAGCATATTACCGTAAGAGGATTCCCGTCAACCAGATATTCACGTGCAAAACGCTCTTCTCCGTTCCCTACCGTGGCTTGTACTGGAGATGAATCCAGCATCGAGTACAGATAGCCGACTATGCGTATATGTCTCCGCTTTAGTATTCCATGGCCGTGAACGTTACCGATCGCGTGCGACGGGCTGCTGCGAAGGCAAGAATGAGACTGAGTATGCGGCTATCGAACTGTCCCATCAAGCGGTTCGTAGGGCGACCGCGCGCCGCCGCCACGCTGAAGAACGCTCGAATACAGCGTGGCGGGAGTGGCTCTGACACGACGGACTCACTCAGCGGCGCGAAGCGCGCTTCGTACTCGGCTCGCAAGCCCGAATCCACTCTCAACACCAACATCATATCCCGCAAACGCGAATTCGCTGACAACATGCGGAGTGTCGCTTCTGGAATGCTTGAATCAACCGTATCGCGTGGAGCGAGTCGCAACTTGCGAAGTTGAACGGCCATTCTATCACGAGGCGATTCAATCCACTGGAGAAGCGTTTCCACCGCGTCCCTCTCGCGTAGTTGGATGTCCCAAAATGTGAGTTTCTGGAGCGCTTGGCAGCGGTTTGTGCGAAACGCGTGGGCGAGAAACTGGAAATTGCTCAATTCAAGACGGCTCAGCTCCAGTTCTTCGAGATTGGGACACGCAGCGAGCACCCGCGTACAAAACGAGTCGAGGGGGTCATTCGTGGACTCGCAATTGTCGAGCTCGACTCTCTTGATGTCGCGACCGACAAGCTGGAGTAGACGAAGCACGGACTCCATTGTTGATCTGCCCATGTCACAGATACACATGTGGCTTGGCGACATCATCGTCGAAATGCCTTGCCCGGGTTTGGTGGCGATCGTCGCCTTATGTTCTAGAGTCCAAGCTTTCCCCCAGCCTGGCAGGAAAACGGGGAGGAATCCGTCGCGGCTCATCCCGACCACATCTAGCGTCATGGGTGTGAGCGACGTCCAAGTTTGTTGGCGCGCAGCGTTCTTCTTGTCATGCGGATCAAACAGCAGAGCGCGGTCACATTGCGCGACGCGAGGTCCGACCGTGTCAATCTCATCCGGAAACAGTAACGTCATGGGGTTTGAGACATTCAACATCTCCTCCATCCACTCGACGTCTTTCATGAAAAGGGTGCTGGCTCGAAAGTTGAGAAGCGCCAGTGGTTTGTCCCGACGGAAAAGCGCAAGCGCCGCTCCCAACAGGATCTGTCTCCGTACTGGATCTTGCGCGGCCTCAACCTCTTGTTCTTTGTAGCGGCCCTCTGTATGTTCAATGTCGAATTCAACCATACAAAGAGATCGGCTCTTGTGGATGGACGACAGCACGCGGTGCATGAGCTCGGGCTGGATCGAGCGGTCCACAACGATCTTCTCGACACCACCTGCCGACACACCTTCTGATGAAACAATGGTTTGATCGACGTCCAGGATCGAGACAAGACACTGGGCGCTGTCAGGGATGTGGCTCCCCCGCGTTGGGACGACGATCGCCGGCAGGTCGGTGACTTGGATCCCGGCGGCGCGCAACGACTCGATACTTTCCAACGCCGCCTGGTTCACAGAGTGTGTCGCCGGATCCATCTTGAGCTGCGTGGCACGCAGCGCTTGGTCCTGGTCATTCGTGGTAAAGTCCACGAGGACAGGGTCCACAGCACACATCAACGACGAATAGTCGTCGTCATGCATGAAGTGGTCGATTCGCACGGGGACAAACGGCAGTCCAGCGTCTTCGTTCGCGCCACGCCGTGCCAGGAGCTGCCGCGTCGTCTTGTAGTCCACGCTCGTGGTGAGCTCGTCCTGTATGGCCATGTACATGCAGAGCGGGTGGATGCCGTCCACGCCCACGAAAATCTCGACCGCGAGGCCGACTCGGAGCGCCGTCCGGGTCTCGAACAAGTCGATCCACTGTACGTCCCGAGGCCAAAACTCCCGCACCAGCTCCCGCCACAGCGCGAAGTCGACCCGTGCGAGCACGGCAAACAGCTCGGCGGCCTCCATGCGCCGGCGAAAGTCCGGCGAGTCGACGGCGCGCTGGCAAGCCAGCCAAAAGACGGGTTCGTCGTCGTCGTTCTCGGAAGTCGTGCTCTCCCAGGCCGCCACGTACCAGGGCTCGACCGCGAGCCGGTCGGGCAAGGCAGCGATGGCCGTCAGTGGCTCTCGCCACTCGAGCATCGCAGCGCGGAGCGCTCCGCGGGCGTCGGCATCGTCAAGGCGGGTCGCCATGTTCGGATCTCGTTGACGACTGATGGCTCAGGGAGAGAAAGACCATCACTCGCGTCTGAGATGGCATCAACTCAGGCGTGACGGGATCAGAGACCTTCCGAGGAACCGCGACGGACGCTGGCTTTGTTGGTGTGGTGGTGGCGATGGAGGTATTTGATCGGACAATGGTTTTGTTTCTCGACAGGGTCGGATCGTCAATCGATAGGAGTTCCAGCGAAAGTAGCCATTGCAAATAGAAGTGACAACAGGATTTTGCTTTCACAGACATCTTCACCGTCGTCCGAGTGCTCGTTGCTTCCGATACTATCGTGTTCGCCATTGCCAACCTCGCCTTCCTGTTCGCTGTCATCATCATCCTTGTCTAGATCTCCTCCCTGGGTACCTTCGCTTCCGCCACCTCAATCGTCGTTATCGCCTACATGGTTGTATCATACGCAGTGAAGAGATCACCGATGTAAACCATATCTCATGGTCGCGGTCTTCAAGGCCATCTTCCGAGACCCAAAACTTTAGCCACACTGAGACGTCAGGACTTACCATCGAGGTGGATTCTTGCGTGGCGTTGGCCAACGGAACAGGAGAATTTGTGGTTCGCTGAGCTGGAAAATCGTTCATATATTTGTTCAAAACTGATCATACAATACAGCGTAGACAGACCGAAAGTGAGGGGAGGCAGCGAAGGCAACGATGGTGCTCAAGATACGACTGTCGAACTGTTCGAACGCGCCCCAGCGCTGGCACGGGGCATCCCGCGCCACACCAGGGCGAACGGTGCTCAGAAATGCGAGCGCGCATCGCACAGGGAGTGGCTCCCTTCCGGGTGATAGACGGAATGTGTCTAGAAGCGGTGCGTACTCACAGACAAGGTCGGGGTCGCACAGGAATTCGAGACCAACTTTGTGGAGCCGAGTGTTAGAACGAAGCATGCCAACCACTGCATCTAGCTGGCGTCGTTCAACCGGCAACCTGGCGGAAAATCGGAGCTTCTTGAGCTGCTTGGCAACTGTATCGTGAGGGTCGGTGAGCGCAGCCATGAAGTCTATTATCTCGTCGGCCTTTTGCTCGTGGATCGCGTGGATTTTTAGTCGTTCTAATCGCGTGTTCTGTCCGCTACGAATCGCACGCACCAGTGCTTGGAGGCCAGTGAATTCAAAAAGATCCAATTCTTCCAGGTGAGGGCAGGCGCGGAGTATTTGTTCGACAAAATAAGGCTGCAGAGGGGATTCCGGAAAGTGGAAACGTGGGTCCGGGATCGACAAGTACTTGAGACCGCGGCCGATAAGACGAACCAAGGCCAACACCATGTCGTACGACGTCGCGCCTCGAAGAAGAATGTGTGTGGGGGACTGAAACATCGAGCGACGAGAAGTAGAGATTTTGAGGCTTGATACTTCACCTTCTTTCACCCACGCTTTACCCCACCCGGGTAAAAGCACAGGAAGAATGCCGCCACGGCTTTCCCCGATCACTTCGAGCTCGGTTGTAGTAGAGTGTATCCAATTAGCCGGCGCCGGTGAATTTGCACCGACTTCAGGCTGATGAAGATACACCTGAGAGGCTATGACGGACCCGACAATTCCATCCGTCGACTCTGGAAAAAGCATGGCTAGCGGGTCGGTTGAGTGCCAAATCTGGGCCATGTGCTCAATGTCTTGAAGACTCAAATCCGACGCGCCCATATCGATCGTCTTCAGCGGCGGCCGACAAAAGAGTCCATACGTCATCCACCAGATCATGCGTTGGCGTGGGAACCCTGGCTTAGTGGTGTTGCGGACATCAGTAAATATTCGGCCTAGCGACCGGCTGGCTTGGATGGCGGAGAAGACTCCTGGAACGAGTGCCTGAGCTTTTCCAAGATCCGATGACAAACCTGCACCGAGGCTTCTTATTGAATATTCCTCAACACCATTGACGCGATTGTCCGACTCACTGGCGTTGTGGGGTCCATCAGCAACATGTAGTAGCGACTGAAAACAACGAAGAGCATCCCGGAGGGTGGAGCCTCCAACGTCGAGTCGAACACTCGGCATACCAACCACTTGAATATCCAAATTTCGGATGGCCACCAACGTGTGGAGCACGGTCTCGTTGACTGAAATATACCGTGGCTCAAGCGTGAAGTGTGTGAGGCGCATTGTAGTCTTGGCCTCGCCTGATAGCTGACTAAACATGTCATAAATCACCGACAAGCTCGTCAAGTTCTGGTTGCGCTGCCGGCCGCCTTCGCTTCGAAAGCTCATGCCACCACCGTGCGTCCTCTGGATGCTACTTCCCATTGTCTCGTCTTCACTCTCGCTGCTGTGGTCTTGATCCTCTTCGTGCCGGTCATTCCGATCCCTGCCGACAAAACCAGTGTCCTCGACACTAACATAGAGCCACACTGGGGTACCAGACAGGGGCACCAGGGACTTGCCGCGCACACTCTCCATGAGATTGAACGTCTCTTTGTAGCTCGCACTGCGCTCCGAGCTAAGCGAGGCGCTGAGAAACACGCAGAACGCAGCCACTTCACGGTCGACATCAAACAGACGGAACTGGAGGCCGACGCGGAGCGCCTGGCGCGCTGAAAAAAACTCGACCCATTCGGTCTCCAAGCTCCACAAGTCCCCGACCAGCGATCGCCACAGTGCGTAGTCGACCTGCGCGAGTCGCGCCAGCAGCTCCACGGCCTCGACGTGCTGCGCTGTTTCCACATCGTGGACCTCGAGCCAAAAGATCTCGTCGGGGTATTGGGAACGCTCGAGCGCCTCGCGTTGCGGCGGGTCCATGTCGCGTCTGTTGGGCAGCGACACGGAGCCGACGAGCAGCTCTCGCCAGTCGCGCATCGCCTCGGCGAGCGCATTGCGCCGGTCGGCGTCGGTGGCAGTGATGGAACGAAAGATCTCCGTCTTTTCAGGATGGATCAGCCGTGCCACTTCCGGCTTCCTGCGATGCACCCATGATTCAACAATCTTGGTTTGTATTTCCTATATCGGTATGTGGGATCAGTAGTTATCTCATTGAATGTGTGGACTTCGAAACTCATTACTGATTCACAAGCATCAGGGTGAACCCAATTGCGTCCAAATGGGTCTCATCTCCGTGGCGCCCGACCACGGCGAGGTCGCGGTCGCGCCCCCAGTCGCCATTTCTCGACGAGCGATTTCCCCGGCACAACGCCCACTTTATGATGGCCACGACACTGCTACTGCCGACGACGCGGCTCGCGCTGGCGCCGTCGCCCGACGGCTTTGCGTTCTTGACGACCGTACAGGTCGACGCCACCCCACACTCGCTCATGCTCGACACGAGCAGCGCTGGTGGCGTGAAGCTCGCGTGTGCGGCACTCGCTTCGGCCGGCACAAACGCTACTGCGTGCTTTACCAAGACGGGGTTTGAGATCTGCCCGGCCAACTCGACCACGTCCATACTGTGGAGTGTGGGCGTGTGCAAGCAAACGACACTTCTCCGCGTGGCGCTCGAGCTCGGCGATTTGACGGTCACGTCGGCGCCGGTGGCCGTGCTGAAGTCCAATATGACCGAGCTTTTCCACGGCGCTGACGGCGTGCTCGGCCTCGCGGCGAGAAGCACGTACACGAGCCGTGATGTGAACCTCACGAACCAGATCCAGTCATATTCCATGAATCTCTCTGGGTCGGACCCGTACGTGCTGCTCAACAGTGACGAGACGCTCACCAAAAGCTGGGCGGCGCTGCGGCAGGAGCCATCGCTGCTGAACGACTCGACGGTCGCGGTGCGCGGCTTCAGTGAGAGCGTCGACGAGGCGTTTGTGACGGCCCGGGTCACGCAGCCCTCGAATGGTGAAGTCAAGTCGGTGGACGGATGGCTCGACGCGGCGTGGCCCTCGATCATTTTTCCCAGCGCCCACTTCAACCCATTCTACACCAAGTATCTGACGACGTGTGAGCCAAACAATGAGACAAGCACGACGTTCGAGACACCGCGCTTCTACCACTGCGACCGCAACGTCGCGTTGCCGCGGCTCGCGTTCACGACGACCAACGGCACGTTTTTCCTGGACCGTGCCGACTACGTGAAGGCCGACGCGAGTGACGCCACGCGCGCGATCGTGCTGGTTCAGAACTACACGTTTGGCAAGTACTCGTCCATCGAGTGGGGGTTAGGCCAGCCGTTCGTGCGCAAGTTCCCTGCCTACTTTAATGGCACGGGCAGGCGCCACCAGATCACGCTCTACTGCCAGTCGGGCGTGAGCTGTGACCTGACCAAGTGGTCCGTAAACGGTTCCAAATATGACGACGACAGCGCAGGCTCGTCGGGCTCCACAACGTATCGGCCGTCCAAGGGCTCGAGCTCCTCGGGCTCGCACACGCGGTACTGGACGCTCGTCTTCACCATTCCGATTTTCATTCTCATCGTCTTGTACTCTGGGCGCCGCCTCTATCGCGAGCAGAAGATCGAACGCCAACGACGACGTCTGCTCAACGAAGGAACCAACGAAGACGACCCAGCCAGTGCTACCCCTCTGGACAAGACCAGCGACCAGCCACAACAGAGTGGACCCGTCAGCACCCCCACGGCTACGGCTACTGCGCCCTACAGTCTGCTCAGCGGACCAGCTACGCTGACCGTCAACGCCACCTCGAATGGCTCTGTCGCCACCACAACCGCCACGCCGGCGCCTGCCACAGGGGTGACCGCCCGGCTGCGTAATGACCTCGCCGACCTTGAAACTAGGCTATGAACAACGGCAACGAAGTCGCGATGGACGATGTACCCATGGTGTTTTTTCTCTCAGTTGTGATATCGTATACTTCCTGTATATTGATATCCTTGATTTCAGACAGTACACGACAACCGACCGTATACTATACATCCACGCCAACGGAAATGGACCATGCAGCATGGGGCTTTTCCGTGGGCGTGGCAGCGGCGCCATGAGCCAGCCAGCACCACCGTGCCGCATGGGTCTTCCCAACCGAGCGTCTACGCCCTACACGCTGTCGCCTCGCGGACGACCACGGCGACATGACGACGCACACAAGAGACTTGTTGGCTAGAGCTCTCTTCCCCCACAAAAAACATGGGACCGTTCGCCAAAGGACGGCTTCGATATTTCCTCTTTTTTCCCACTCGAATCACAATCACACGATGCGCTCCATTGCTGAACTGCCGCGTGATCATGCGTCGTCGCTCGTAGAGCGAGGCGACTGGAAACGATGTCCGCTGCCTGGCGCGACACGCGTGAGCGGGACATGTATCATGGCCCCGTCGGCGAGGTGCAAAGCACGGCGTGAGGATCAAAAAGAGAACTGGGTCATGTTGGATACGGTGTTGTTGTTGTCGTCGCAGCCGTGCGTCTCGTGGCGGTGGACGGGGGCGTTGATGGAAGCCCTTTAAAGGCGATGTGTCTGCGTCGGGCCCGCCGCGGGACGCGTTCGTATTGCTGGCGCTGCCACTGCCCAGCCGCGGCCCTCGACCGCCTGATGGCATCGCTCGGGGGTCGGCGCAACGGCGCTTCACAACGAGCAACGCAGCGACAAGGTGGCCACCGCCGCCGCTACGAACAGTCGCACGCTGTCTACTGGACCGACTGGTGGGCTGTCGCGCACGATGATAGAACGAAAGGGCTGTACGGGCGCCGAGCAGCGGCCGCGTCGCGTGCAGCGCCGTGTCGCGGTCACGCGTGCGCACTACGGCTGTCATATATAGTGTTTGTGTGGGCGCATAGACTACATATACAGCGTATGAAGCTGCAGAGCCTCACGAGGAAGTGGCGCTCGTGCATGAACATTTCCCATGCCTGTGTGTGTATGTGTATGTGTCGTGGAGCAGGTCAAAATTCGGGTCCAGGCGTATGTGGACCGACTCTTGAACACTCGGACAACAAAAGAAAAATGTCGGGAATGGCCTGCCACACACCTCTTGAAACGCTCGTGGACAGGGACTTGCAGATATCGGAAGAACTTTGAAGTGGACGCCTGAAAATCCAACGTGCCGTTACCGAAGGCCTCACTCCTTCGGGTGTTTAGAAACAAGT
>JAADVT010000987.1:0-11585 GCA_023335895.1 Pythium rishiriense | reverse complement strand
TGTGGGCTTGGTGTGACTTGCGCGGAGCCGAATTGTTCTAAGTCGTGGCCCGCCTTGACCGTTGACACTGGTTCGGCCGAGTCCTTCTTGCAGTCAAACACGGTTGACACTGGTTCTCCCCAGCCTTCATAGTAGACTTCCAAATTGAGCGCCGCACTTCATCACAGGAGCGTCTCGACGTCGACAGCATCGATGTAGGATGACTGCATACTGCTATCCATGCTGGCTTCAGGGCGTCTCGAAAGTCACTGTGACTTCACGACGGTCACCTTGGTCAGATCGATCCACCCGCTCTTTTTTTATAATGGTTTCATAACCACCGCCACACTCAACTCCGCTCGTGTATTTGTGCAGGGCGTGTGACGGGACTGTTCTGCGGTGCCCGCAGAACATACAGGTCACCTCACGTACACGGTACGCTGAGGAAGGTGTGGACGAAGGCACGGAACTCGTGTCTTCGAAGGAAAATGGAAACTGTATTGAAAGGGCGGGAAGCGCCCTTTTAACCCTTTCGTTGCCCATACATTTCCTATTGTAAGAAATTCCTAATGTTATGGCTCGAGTTCCTACAAAATAACCGGAATTCGGTCATTGAAGGCATTTTCCCGACCCAGATTTTTGGATATTCTGCCAATTTTTTGGGTGGATATTGTTAAAATGACTGGAATTCGGTCATTTTACGGTTTTTCCGGACGTGTTTCGATTGGAGGAAAATATTTGAGGGACCCCTGTTACATTCGCTTTTCCACAGAAACAGATCCCGAAGATAAATTTCCCATCCGGACTGAGTCAGGAGATGGCTACTGCCACAGAGTTCGGGATGACATTCGGTGGTGGCAATGTCAATGCGAAGATGGAAACCCAGAAAAATGGTGGAAAGTGGCCGTGGACGCACTGCGGGATGGCTAGCGACTGCAAAATGAAAGGGATTCTGCACAAAATTTATACACACGTGGGAAATGCTTACAGCAATGGCTGTGCCAAAGCGAATGCGCCAACTCACAAAATTGACTGAGTAATAAGAAATATTCATATAAATTTTTTGTTTTTCCGTTTTGAGTCTTGGGAGGCACACCGTTCGATAGGAATGTCATTTTACGTACCTGTGCAGACTTTCAGAGAAAACCCATGATTTTGCTTCATTGTATTTGACAAAACCTTTTCCATGACTGATTTGGTGTACGTTCACATATGTGGTTTGGGTGAATACTGTTGGCTGTGACCTGGATAAATCTCTCCATGTGGGTGAGATATCACCCACTGCCACCGTGGCAGGATACTCGGCAGCCGTGGACGTGCGGACGCGGATTGTGATTGTGGCCGCAATACTTGGCCGTTTCCGCTGAAATTTTCGGATGCTATCCGCATGGCCACGTTTCATATCCATGCCAAAGCGCACGGGAAGTTATTGGGAATTGGCGCCGCAATGAAAGTTTTAGTGAAATTTTTCCACAAAATTCCTATTATCTCCTGAACCAAGAATGGGATAGAAACTTGAGGTACCTCATTAGATGCGCAATGGCTGGTTCTATGTGTGTGCAAAGTAGTTGGGTGCGTGTATATATATTAGAGACGCAAGGATTCCCCATGTGAATCCTGACTCATTTCTTCCACAGGTTGTGGGTGCGAGGCTGTCCACTCTGGGTTCACTTATGACCAAAAGTGGGTGCACTCTGACGTAAAATACATGTAGAGGCGTATTATAAACGGTATTTTACGTAAATTGCGTGGTTTATCGCGTTAGAAGGCGTTTTATTGGTTTATCGTAGCCAAATTTCGGTCATTTCACGTCTTTCTTATGGAAATCTGATCCGATGGTAAAGCCTTAAATAACGATGAAATGGTTATTATACAAAAATCGGCAACGAAAGGGTTAAACCTATATATGCAAAATAAACCTTGCAGGAATCACGCCAGGATTCCTGCGGACCACACAATCGTCGGGAACACGACGATTGGTCAAAACACCGGGACAATACTGATGAGTATCGTCCAATCTAAACCCGGACGCAATCATGGGAGCCACCATGATTGCGGCAGGCTCTTATCCGACCCATTTGCTATTGGGTCGGCCATGTAACGGGTCACCCCGTTACAGGGCGAGCCCTGCGTCTCGCTCGCGCAGCCCTTCCTCTGTGTGGTGGTTTCGTAACTACCACAAGTCTCCACATGGATCGTGTTTGCGAGCACGTTGAAGTGCTCGCAGCAACATGCGATTGCTTGCCCACCTTTGGTGGGGGAGGCGTAGTTTCAAAGAACTTAATTATATAGGTGAAAGTGAAGTATACTTGCGTCAATTTGGGTCTACCGCTGTTTGGGAACCACGGCATTCACTGCTCAGTTGTACAGTGTGTACTTGAGTAGTACTTCAGTAGTTGATGCCATGAGGGTTTCCCCTCACAACAGGCTTCGTATGTTCTGTTCTGACTGTGAACTGTGGTGCCGTCTGGGAGACGGCGAGAACTCCAACCAGAATTTGGTCCAATCATGTTATGTTATATTTTGTCCAATGGTATGTGAGCTCTCTGAATGTTGTGCGAAAGCACCGCACAGCTCGAGATGTTGCTTGATGCATCAATCAAACAAACTCGATCCGCTGTTGCCCCCATCGAAGTTCTTTGAACTGCTTGCCCGCCTCTGCGGCGGGGGAGGCGCAGTCCCTCTTTGGAAGGAAATAAGGTACTGCTCATCAAAATCAGTACAAGTCAATTTCTCCTAAACTAATGTTTGATGGTCCCATCGTCGCCGCTGATCACGGCGTGGCGCTAAGCCGCGCCCGCTCCGCTTCGCTGCGCTATAGCGCTCCCTACTCGCCGACCTCTGCTTCGCTCCGGTGACTGGATTGCACATTCATCAGAGGGTTGCGGGTCCGCCGTCTGCGGTTTGCAGGACCCACGCCCGCAACCCTACGCTGCGCTCCGGTGCTAGCACGCGGGCCTCCCTGCTTACCACCGCACGGCTCCCGATCATACTCTGTTCGGACAATGCGCTCCTCCTGTTTCTCCTCCTGGCCTGTACTTTTCGACGGCCCTCACTCCACCCGGGGTGGCGATAATTTGGGCAGAAATGAGGGAGCGAAGTGATGCATTAAAATATGGTAGGTAAGTGGAGTCATCTACCCTGTTGTGACTCAAGTTGAGTGAGGTTCGCGCAGTTTGAGAAATACTAGTTATGGTGCTGTCAAGTTGTATTTGAGTTGCTGCAGTTGCCGTAAAGTTGCAGCACAAAAATGTCGCGCGAATGTGGCGATTGGCACTTCAATCAACGAAAGACACAATCAAACCACGGTACTGCTCGAGCCGGGGAATCCGACCCCCTCGTAGTTCCAAGGAACTACGAACTACGAACTGCCCTTTGACTTCTAGTCTACCGGTTCTCCACTCTTACCGGTATTCACTGGTAATGCAAGTTTTGAATCTCAAAATCCATTTTCGATCTTGACGTCACCCAATCATGATTGGGTCTTCGAAACCCAATTATGGCGTCACAAAAGAGGGTTAACCCAATTATCTAATTTGATTCCTCGGTGTCGAACGGCAACGAGTCTGAAGGTGGAAAATCCATGAATGACCATAGGCTTGAATTCATGACGCACCCGTCTTACCTCTGAACCCCAGACTTGACTACATGACGCACCCTTCTTACATCCGTCGCCTCTTCAGCGGAGTGACCGTTTCACGTACCTTGCTTTTCTTACCTCGCGCATCAACGCCCGGCTTGCTTTCGCTCGGCACGTTTTCCTCCTCGATCGACACGCCGCCTGGCCGAATCCCTGTATGATCCCTGAGTTTGCTCTTCTTGTTGAAGCGCGCCTTGTGAGTTGTACGAATGTGCCTTTGTACTGTCTCCTCCAAGCCTTCGTAGCTGCATCCGTGCAGAGCACACACCTTCACTTTCCCACGGTCATTGACATTCTCATCGTAGGATAGCATCGGGACCAGTGAGTTCGCCGCGGAAGAGGATGGCGTCTCCGGCGTCGAGGACGATGAGCTTTTCGTCTTTCGGGTCAGCGCAATGCCGATTCCAGCCGTACACGTAGAGATGTGTACCAGCTTCGAGTGCCACAATCAACCCGGCCGGCACGTTGACATGGTCGAGGTGCTTGAAGTCGGAATTGAAGGTGTAGTCGAGATGGGGCGCCTGTTTCTTGCCTCCCGGCAGCGACTTGAGCGCGCGCCAATCGTTGGTTTCGGCGGACGGGTAGAATGCCTTCCAAAGCCGGCGCATGCGGGTAGACAGCTTCTCAGCGAGATCCGCCGTGAGTGGTCGCTGCAGTCGATAGGGATCGTAGTGTTCCTTGTGGCGCCCGAAGACACGGACCCAAGCATCGACTGGTTCGTCAACCTTGCCGGGACGCTTGCGCGGCGGTGGATCGACAACGTCAGTGGACATCGCACGCACTTCCGTGGCGATCTCAGCGGCCATTTGTGGCTCGAGCGCTTTGTTGAGCACTACGTAGCCCAGTTGCACGAAGCGATCCAGCATCTTCGCGGTTAATCGGGTTCTGCAGCGAGGTCTCTTGCTTGTGCTTCTGGGACGGGCTTTTCCGCTTTCTCTAGATTTTCCCAGTTCCTTGTCCTGGACCCAATGCGGGACGAGTGGGGCTGCCGCACAAGTGGCCGAGGGAGTCTGGTGTGCGCCACGTGGTCACAATCCCTCGGACTCGGCCAAGAAGATGTGCAACGATGCGTTCTGCATAAAATCCCTCAAGGACTGGATGAAGAGCCTACCCGACTGCAGAAGTGCCGGCTAGCCAACGTGGACATCGGCTCGGTCAGCTCGACGGCTGACCCGACGACCGTCCTCCCGCCCGCGGATTTCGAGCTCACATATAATCCCTCGCCCTACACGGACCCAGTCTACACGCCTTCTTCGTACACGTACCTCCCGACGTTTTAGCCCGTAGTCTCGTTCGAGCACCACGAGTCGCCCAAGGTTATCACAGCCTCGCAGATCGTGCGCGGTATCCTCATCGTGCTCGCTTGCTTTTTTTGTCTGCTCATCGACCAGTACATCCGCCAGAGCGGTAGGCGGGACACGAGCGTGAGCTCGCGGAACGAGAAGCAGCCATCCGTGAGGAACTCGGCGCACAACCGACCACATTCGTGGCGGCGGCGAGCCCCACGAATGTGCCCCACGCAGCTTCCGTCCAGATGAACGTGTAAATGGCATTGTGGACACGGCCACGACTGAGCAGTTCAGCGACTATAACAGTGCATCTACTCAGATCCACGACAAAAGACGCCGAATACAAGGAGATCAAAACTCCTGATATTACGCCAATGGACAGGTTTCCACTGGCGCTCGACTGCACAGAATCGATGAGCGTCAATTTCAAAAGAAAAGCGCTCCTCTTCAGCGCGGTTCCAGCACCAAGCCTCCCTGCGTCCAGTTGTCTAGTGTCCAGCACAGCGCACAGTGCAGAGCGTGCCCCTCGTGATGGGGATTACGGCTCTCGTTTGTTAGCGTCCGAACGCCGTGTGTTGGTAGCCAAGTGCAGCTGCCTGCGGCCAGTTGAGTGCACGCTCATCTGGAGCGATTCTGCTGACGCCACGGACTGACATCAAGGACCACACTGCTCGGATGGGACCTCGCCACGCTCATCTCACTCTGTTTTCCAGCTCACGCCGGTCAAGTTGAAACAAAGCCATGGGCGCCAAGACCACGTACTCGAACGCCACCAGCACCGGAGACCCGGCGACGGCATCGCTGCTGTCTGTGCCCTCACCGGAACCGTCTCCGTCGTCATCTCCATCCCGTATCAAGCCGTCTATCGGCGATTACGGCGCGACAGACGGACTCCTCCGTGATGTGCGCTCGGCCCACGCAGCTCGCGACGGCGCCAAGTCACGCGCTCTCCACGAGCTCAAGTTGCAGATGCACGGCGATCCAACGGCCGCCACGGAGCGCCACTTGGCTGGTGGTGACCACATCAAGAGCGCCGTTTATGGTGGGCTCGACGGCATCATCACTACGTTTGCGACGGTTACGTCGGTCGCTGGCTCGGGGCTGCCCCACTCGGTCATCCTGATCGTCGGACTTGCGCACCTCGTGGCCGACGGGCTCTCCATGGGGCTTGGTGACATGCTCTCGAGCCAGGCCGAGGCCGACCTCATCAAGCACGAGCGCGCGCGTGAGGAATGGGAATTTGACAACTTTCCTAAGGGCGAAATGGACGAGATGATCGAGCTGTACGAGCGCAAGGGTGTTTCAACGCAGGACGCGACACTCATCGTGCGCACCATGGCCAAGTACAAGGACGCGTTCATCGACAGCATGATGGTCGAGGAGCTCAACCTGATGCCTTCGGACGACGACGACTCGCCGCTCAAGGGCGGACTCATCACGTTCGTGTCGTTCATGGCCTTTGGCGTGATCCCGCTGGTCTCGTACCTCATCAATCTCTTCCCCGGCGTTTCATTCAGCGCCGACGCGACTTTTAACGCGTCATGCTTCCTGACGGTCGTGACGCTGTTTCTGTTGGGGGCCGTCAAGGGCTCGTTCGTGGGCCAGAAGTGGTACGTGAGCGGCGCGTCCATGGCAGTGAACGGCTCGATCGCCGCGTTCTGTGGCTGGCTCATCGGCTACCTGCTCCAACTCTCGGGCATCCAGGATGTGGCGTGATTGGCGTAGCGTCGCCACCAACGAATCCAACAAACCAGTTACCGAAGAAGGCGCCGAGCCGCGTAGGAAATGGCTCAGCTTTTCTTCCCGCCTGCATAAATGCTTATTCATCCATGAGGAATTGCTACGAATGTGAGAAAATGAACGAATCTGGAGAGTCCGTACGTGTCCAGTACAGTTCCACCCAGTTTGTGCGCGTGCTGCGTGAGTGGTTTGTTGAGGCCACTGGCTTCTTGTCTAGACGAGCCACGCGCCAATCTGAACTTTCTGGACGTTGAAGTTGTCCATGTCACACATCCTGAGTATATAACCTCTGGTGGCGCATAGCATCACTTGAAGTGATCCCATCACACAACAGAGGTGAGCGTCTTGCCCTCCAATCATCGACGCGAAAAGACGCGGATGATGAGGCAAAATAGCGCGTCTGATCCTCGCTCCAGACGACCTGACCGGCCAGTGTCTCTATTCTTGGACGTATGCTTGGCACGGTGACGTGGGAGCAGCCAACCTGTCGGGCTCAGATCGATCCACCGCGCTCGGGAATGCCCAGTCCGGTAGGAAGCCCAGGACGAGGACACGAGCTCTGTGACACAAGCAACCTCCCCACGGCTTCTAGTACGCCTCCCCCCTCCCGTCCACTCGGCGAGCGGAAACACGAAAAAGACCTCTCGTAGTCAAAGCACCCCCATTCGACCCACGCGTCGCGAACTATGACCGACGGAGGAGCCGGGTCGCCGCCCAAGTCGCCGTCGCGAGGCAGCCCCAAGGGCGTTGTCTACACGGGCTTCAACGATGTCAAGTCGTCTGTTGGTAGTCAGGTCGACTCTCGCAAGGTGACGGCGCCCACGACGGTGTTTGGTAGCAGCACGCGCCCGCAGTCCACGAGCGGCGCCAAGTCACCCGGGCCTGGCGCCTATCAGATCCCCTCGTCGATCGGAAAGCCCGTGGTCTCGACTATGATCACGGCACCGGCATGCTCCATCAGCGGCCGTGAAAAGTTTGGCTCGACAAACGATCTCAAGACGGCTGCGAATGCGCCTGGCCCAGGCGACTACACATCCAACATTGTGAACCCGCGCGAGCGCGCGGCGCCAAGCTACTCGCTCGGTAAGAAGTGGTCCTCGAACAATGGCTTGAAGAAGTCGCCCGGCCCCGGTTCGTACGAGGCGCCTACGACGATCGGCCGTACGGTGCTGTCTACCCAAAAGAGTAACCCCATGCCGGCCTTCACACGCGTCGAGCGTAAGCCCATGGGCTCCAACAGCACGGCCGACGTTGGCCCGGGCCAGTACGGCGTCGTGGTTGCAGCTGTCGGCAAGCAGCCCATCTCGACTATATCGACGGCTGCCAGTTTCTCGTTCGGCACAGAGCAGCGGTCCAAGATGGGCAAGAGCATGAATGACAGATCTGGTCCGGCGTTCTACGACCCCAAGAGCTCGGTCGGCAAGCAGGTCGAGTCGACTTACCGCACAGCGCCCAAGATCTCCATGTCCGGACGCACCAAGTTTGGCAGCCACATCTAGACGACCTCTTCCCGCCCCCAGTTTTATTCCTCCCTAATCAAACTCCCAAAAGTTGACCCTGGTATGAGCTTGTTTCACGAGGACGTTCTATCAGTCAGGCAAAAGCGTCTGCCGCTTAAGTGGAGGACGATAGCGTTTGTTGGCGAACCCATTTCCATCATACTCGAGCGCGGTTTTTAGAGAAGAAGAGCGCCTCGGCTGGGTCGACCAAGCGGACATCTCACACGACCTGTCATGCTATCGAGCAGACTTCGTCTTTAAGTCTCAAAAGCTCGATTTCACATCGTGCATGTTCATCTCTTTTGCGGTGCTTCAGTTCAGACCATCTATTCTTACCCGCACGACCAGTTCCTCGCCATCACTGAGTGATTACCACAGAATTCTTTTTTTTTTGGTTTTTTTTTTGTTTATCTTAGGACGCCAGACATTATCGCTCCTCTGAAGGCGTCCAGAATCCAGACCCTATATTGCGGTGAACCTCCTCCGCCTCTTCAAGGTCTATGTGGGCGCTACGGGCTCCAAAGAAGGAGTCGATCGTGTCGCTGCGCGTGGAGACGCGTATGCCGCCAAGGAGTGCTAACGGGTCACGCAAATTGTCCCGAGACGCCTTGACCAAAGCCAAGAACGGTGGGGAGGTCACGATGTTTGCAGACCAAGTGCTAGGTGGCAAAGACCACGACGTCTCAGTCGCGACGCTAGCGGGGCCACACCCTGACAAGTTTCTACTGACTCGACCATTGCCGGTAGAGCCTCCGGTTAGAAGGAACAACGGGCGTGTTCTTCGCGTGTCCAGCGTCGTGCTACTCACGCTTCTGTGCCTCGGTTGGACTGTCTGGCTCACCTTCCTCACGGCATCCCCCACGGCGACCGTGAACCGGCTCATGGGGACGCGTGACTTGGACTATGGCTCGTTTTGGCGGCTCAGCGAATCTCCCAAAAGCATTGCCGCCGCTGGCGTGGTTGGGTTTTCCTGTCTAATGCTAGGCTACGTGGGCGTTCTCGCGCAGATTGGCGCCAACACCATCACAGGCTTCCGAAAACGCTTCTCGGTTGGGTCCAAATCTAAAGACGTGACCTGGAGCGGCACATTTGTCGCGACTCTCACCCGACGCTTACGAGTGATCCCGTCGGTGGCGAGTGATGCGACCCTCACTTCAATTAACGACGAGGACTCAAGTCGGCGGTGGTCCGCCAGACTCCAGCGCCGTGCCAGCGATGCTGCGAAAGAGATGATGAACAACCAGAGCCAGACGCGCCGCAATTTGGTAAGTAGGTGGCGAGAAAAAATCGCCACGTCCTCGAATGATTCGGGGGTAACCGGACCGATCATCTGACTGTTTTGAATGTACGATGCATACCTCGCAGAACACGTTCATTAAGGTCGCGGACCTTGCAATCCAGTGTGTCTTTCTAGTGCAGCTCATGGAAGAGGGTCTGCCCGTCGCGCTGATCGGCGTCTTCGCTGCCTGCGTCACGCTAAACGCACTCTGCGCGGCCATCATGTTCACGCTTGCACACGAAAACGTCGGTGGCGTCCAGTTGCTGGCAGACACGACGTTTGACTTTGTCGTGGCTGGGGCGTTTCCTATGCTCGTTGTCATCTATTCACTCTCATCGTTCACGTTTGACGAGACACTGATTGCGATCAACACTCAGGTCTTCCCACCGGGGCTGTTCGAGCACGAGGCTTCAGTGGTCGCTGACCCCGTCCAAGTAACCGTTATCCGGCGCACGCTCGACTCGCTACGCATCAACTCGGTGGGCAAGCTCTTCACTCGCTTGGGCACAAACGCTGCGCTCCTCCGCCGCGTTCTCGGACTCGCTGAGCTGGTACGAGCACACAACGCGGGCCACTTGACGTTTCCAAATGTTTACCCCACGCGGAAGCGCTCGCTTGCAGCACTTTTCTTTGTGGTGGCGATCGCCGTGGTGGCGTTCACGACCGGCAGCATCCACACGTCATCATCCGCGTGCGAAATGCACCCAGAGTGTGTCCAGATCGCACGGCGTTGGGTCTTCAATAGAGCCCCAAACGACCCAACGCGATGTCCATGCCTCGCAATGATCGACCGGAGAATCGCCATCGCGACGTATGACGAATGGGCGACGCCAGTTGACCGCACACAGAAGCTCGCACAGCTTGCGGCATCTGGCCGCTTGCAGACCCTCCAGCTCGTGAACCGCGCGCTCCCGTCGCTCCCCGAAGAGCTCAGGCTCTGCAGGCAGCTCAAGCACCTGTACGTAGAGGGGTCAGAAGCTTGATTCCTATGAGGAGATGCTTACCAACCAAATCTACGGCGGCTTTGCTATGTAGATCGCTGCTCTACACGGAGACAACCACACTCCCGGACTGGTTCGCCGAGTTTACGCACCTCGAATTCCTGTACGTGCTGTTGGTTGTGCCCCTCCCATGACATGCCACTCTCACGCCATCACGATGTTAGCCACATCGAGGGCAAGTCTCTCAACAAGGTCTTCCACGAGTTGCCCGACCATCTCTTCGACGACATGCACGAGCTCACATTCATCCACTTGGCGGTGCAGGCGCTCCAGCGCTTGCCGTCCTTCGATGGTCTCACCAATCTACGAACACTCTCACTCGGGGCGCTATTCTTTCTTACCGAGCTACCCAGCTTTGACCGGCTCGAGAACCTCGAGTGGCTCACGCTCGCCGGCCTGCTGCATCTCGAAGCGTTCCCCGATCTCACCCACGTGCGCGCTCTGCAGTCGCTCATCACGGTGGACCGCGGTGCGTACTGCTGCAACGGGTTCTTGGGGCCCGACAAGTGCGACCTCGGCCGCTCGCTGTGCCAAAACCACTTCCTCGGGCTTCCGGCCATCACCCAGTGTCTCCCGCCCGACCGCGTCGCGTCGTCGGCCACGCGCGCCTATTTCAACAAGTTTGCGTACTCCGCGTGCAGTGGCGAGGCCATGCGTGGCGGCGAAATCAAGCTCGTGCTGACGCGCGAGGACGTGGAACAGTGCAACGGCACAATGTTCCGCGCGTGTGAGGCGTCCCACGCGCCCCCGGGGACGCCCGCGATGTGCTACAACTCGCGGTGGATGGCGATCGCGTGCGAGCCGAGCCCGTTCCCGATGGAGATGCGACGGCGCCAGATCGCGATGGGCCGTGGTGTGCCCTGCGATCCGCAGGTGGAGGCCTGGCTCGGCTGCAAGTAGCCACACGAAGTCTCATCCTTGGCACTTTCCTCACCACCCGAAACAGATCACGATCGACTCGCTCAGCAGCTGCGTGCGGCGCCTTTGGGACCACCATGGAGCGCGCATCCTCCTGCCGTTTCGACGGTCCGATCGACTATTTGATCGGGTTGGCGTCCAGTTCAACAATCACACCGAGCGGATCTGTCCTGTCAACAATCGAATCCAGCAGCTCCAAAGGAAGTGATCCCTTCCGCCTATCCAAAAAAAAAAAAAACG
>JAADVT010000986.1:0-11670 GCA_023335895.1 Pythium rishiriense | reverse complement strand
ACTCTAGCGCTCGCTCCGATCGCGATCGCGTCGCTCGCACACGCCGACAACGTCGACTGCGACGCGCTGCCGCCCTGCGCGACGCCGTACGCGCCGGTCTGCGACAGCCACAGCACGACCCATTTCAGTGAGTGCCACTTCCGCACGGCGCACTGCCAGGACCCGACGCTCGAGCTCATCGCGAGCGGCGTGTGCTGTCCGATCGCGTGTCCGCTCGAGCTCGCGCCGGTCTGTGGATCGGACGGCGAGACGTACATGTCGTCCTGCGAGCTGCTGCGCGCGCGGTGCGACGGGCCAAAGACCAGTCTACGCATCGCCAAGCAGGGCCCGTGTGGCGTCGACTGCTCGGCGATGAACTGCACCGGCTTCCCGCTACGACCACAGTGTGGGTCCGACTCGTACACGTACGCCAACGACTGTGAGCTCCAGCGCGCGCAGTGTATCAGCGGCGACCGCGAGCACCCGTCGTTCTCGTACGACGGCCCGTGTATCGACACGCCGCCACCGCTGGCCCCCACCTCGGCCATCCCAGTGGACACTGGTAACAGCGGCATGCTGGCATTCGTGCCGCAGGGATTCGACGACCCCTCAAATCAAACGGAGCCGGTGAAGACTGCCGAGTGTCCGGGTCCGAGTTTCCAGATCTGTGCGACCGACGGCGTCACGTACGAAAACGTCTGTGCGTTCGTCGCCGCCCGACGAGCCAACCCGTGCGTGCGGTTCGCGAGGCTCGGGTGCTGCTTTGCCGCCGACACCGACGCGTCCTCCTCGTCCTCGACGATTGGGGACGACGAGGGCGAGCCCATGGACCAGTGCGCGTTCACGTGTCCTGTCCCCGAGGTCTACGAACCCGTGTGCACGGCCACGACCGGCGTCGTGTTCCCCAACAAGTGCGCGTACGTGAGCGCGCTGTGCCGCGACTTGCTGCTGCCGCCAGCGCACCCGGACTTTTGCGACCCGCTCGTGCTCCCCACCACGTCTCTCTCCGCGACCATTCCTTGATGAAACAACAAATCCAAACGCCAAAAAATCTCGTCCGTGTCGTCTATCAGTCTATTGTACTCTATCTGTTCATAAGTGGACCCGGTTCGAACGGTAGTTGAACCACTCGGACGGCGACGGGTTGTACAGGTCGCGCAGAAACTCCATGTCGTCTTCTTCCTCGCCTCGCAGCTTGCGCAGCTGGAGCTCCTCGTGCTCGAGCTGCCGCTTCCTGTGCGCTCGGTACAACAACAACACCACCACGACGAGGAGCACGACCACCAGCACGAGCAGCACAATAAAGGCCGTGCGGTACCGGTTCCGGGAGGCCTCGAGCGAGCTCGCCGAGGTGTCGGCGCTGCTGTTCTGGTGGGGCACCGCCACGGCCGGGCGCTCGCTCACGCTACCGACCCCGCTACCAGCGCTGTCGCTGCCACTGCCGCTGGCCACGGGCAAGACGCCGTCGTAGGCGTCCGTGATGCCGAGCACGAACATGCTCAGCGCCTCGGAGACGGTCACGAGGCTCGTGTTCGTGGGCAGCTGCGCCATACACGCCGTGTCGAGAGCCGAGAGGTCGCCGTCGTTGTCGACAAACGATGCCACGACCGTGCGGGAACAGGACCGAGCAGCGTCGAGTGAGCGCGCCTCGGCGGCGTCCGTCGTCGGCGTCTGCACGAGCACGTTGTGGGCGGCCGCGTCGAACACAAGCAGCTGCTTGCTGTGGTCGTCGCCCTCGAGAGCGTCCAACAGCGTCTGCGCGTAGCTCAGCGGCGCGTTCCCGTCAAAGCGGCTCGTGAGAAACAGCACCGAGGCCTGGTCTTTGATCTTCGAGGGCGTATTCCAGTTGGCGTCACGCGCGTAGCTCAGCGGGAGCACGCTTTTCGTGGCGTTGAAGTCGCTACAGGCCGTGGTCGCATCCTGCGTGAACGCACAGTACCGCTCAAGCTCACGGAACGCCACGCCGTGGCTCGCGAGCGTCTTGGTGAACCGACCGAGAAGCTCACTACGGCTCGGCGGTGGGTCCTCCCACATCTCCGAGAACACGATGAGATCGTACACGAGCATCGCCGCGCCAGCGCCAGCCGTGCTCTTGAAGGCCTCCACCTGCGTATCGATTATCGTTTGGAGGTGGTCCATGAACGCCGTGAGCACGTCCACGTCGCTGGGGTTGCACCGCTGTAACCGGAAAATCACGACCGGGATGAACGGGCGAAGCGCGATCTGCTGGAGCATCTCGGCGAGAAGGCGTCGCAGACTATACGACGCAGGCTCATCCGGCGAGACGCTACGCAGCGCCTTCGAGACAGAGCCACACGTCGCGTTCGTGGCGTCGATAGCATTGAGTGATTGCTCAAGCGCATCCGCTAACTTGGTGCCGTCAAACCGTCGTGAACACGCGCCGTCGTCGTCGTCGCAGACCGCGAGAAACGATTTGAACACCGCGCCAAAGTCTTTGTCGGTCCGCGAGCGGTAGGGAAACTCCTTCTTCTTGGCGCCCGAGGTCGTCGCGGTGCTGTCGACCACGAATCCGATGATCTCTTCGCTCGGAAAGTGCATCATGCGTTCCACGAGCAGCGTGCCAAAGCCGACGCCGTACAGAAACACTTTGGTCTGCGCCTGGAACGTCGAAATGAACGTCACGACGTCGCGCGCTGCGCTCGTGAGAGAAAAAGCCGCTGCGAAATTGTCGCCAAACGTGGCGCGTAACGCGTCCGCGCAGCTCGCAGCCTCGCTCGGCGCGACGAGCACGCCCTGCGGGCTTGTCGGTGACGTGGCCTCGCAGTCCAAGAGCGTACCCCGGCCCGTGCCGCGCTGGTCCATGAGGTACACATTCACATCGCCAAGGAGCTCTTGGTGAAGCAACACCATTTGGCGCTCGGCTGGGTAAGGGGGGCAAACAAGGAGGGTACTGTCAGAGAGATTCGCCGAAAAGTGGTGTTCCAAAAGCTTGGGAAAGACGTACCATCCTCGGCGGACATGGCCCAGGTGTGATCCGGGAAGAACCAGAAGTTGCGTGTGCTCGAAGCGCTGGTCGCCGGAAGCCGCTTGACGTAGAGTTCGACCGTTCGGTTCTCCGTGTCGCTACAGACGTCGCCGTGGCACAGCGGCATTGTGACGGTCGCGCATTCGCCCTGGACGCCGGAACTGTCGTTGCTCCCCGATGAGGATCCGTCAACGACGGCCACACTACACGGATGCCACCCGTCGAGGGCGAGCGTGTCCAGTGCCGAGGCGCTCACGGCTATCAGCGCCATGGCGCCCCCGCACAGCACACGTCGCCATCGCATGCTGATCTGGTCTGTGCCTCTGGCACGAGAAGAAGAATATTCTCTGTGAGTACGTGGAGACAGGGGGGATGCGCTCGACGTCGCTTCCGGACCCCCGTCGGTCCTTTCGCCACGCTCCACCCACCGCCTGAGAGATCAGGGTGACTCCGCGCCCCGTGTCTTCTCCTCTTCCTCCTCGTCGTTGCTAGTGTCGCTTTCTTCTCACGGCGCAGATGGTGCGTGCTAATGTGTTCGCGTCGCAGCGCCTCCTGGGTGGGCCTGCCAACAACCAAGTCCGGCGATCCCAACTGGCCCACGGACGTCGTCACGGCTGGCAACTCGGCTCGTCACGCGCCGCACACCCTCGCCATGCGGAACTACTAAGCACGGTGCCACCCGGTCGCTTGGCCCCGGCCAGCGGCACCTGGCGGACAGGAGACCACCACCAAACCCTGGCCCGACAAACGAAAGACCAAGACGAGAGAAAGTGTAGCCATGTCGCACCCTCAAGTGGTTCGTAACCGTTTGTATCAGTCAGATACCATAACAAGGTTTTCTAACAATGATATGATGCGAGTATACAGACCATCATTCTTTTCCCCGGCAGCTCAATGGTGTGCTGGGATGTGGGGTAGACATCGCCGGCCCATCCGAAAACGAGACCCTCGAGGAAGCATGCTGCGCGCCAAGAGAGCCGCGCGCGCGCTGCGGCCGCACCGCTCGGCCGCGCTGTCATCGTCGGCTGCGTCGCCCGTGGCGCTGCGCCGTGGCGACGGCTGCGCGGCGCTCCAGGTCGGCGAGACGTACCACAACTTTACGCTCACGCGCAAGCAGCGCGTGCCCGAGTACAACATCGACGCGCTCGAGCTCGAGCACGCGCGCACCAAGGCCAAGTACCTCCACATCGACGCCAAGGACGCCAACAATGTCTTCAGGTGCGTTGTCATGGGGGGCATAGTGGCGATCGCGTCGAGAAAGGCTGACGTGATGGTGGGTGTGTCTCCGCTAGCGTCATGTTCCGCACGCCGCCGTACAGCTCGAACGGGATCGCGCACATTCTCGAGCACACGGTGCTGTGTGGGTCCCAAAAGTACCCGGTGCGCGACCCGTTCTTCAACATGATCAAGCGCAGCCTCAACACGTACATGAACGCGCTCACGGCGTACGACCACACCATGTACCCGTTCTCGACCGTCAACCAAAAGGACTTGGAGAACCTGCGCAGCGTGTACCTGGACGCGGTGTTTTTCCCGAAACTCGAGCGCCTCGACTTCCAGCAGGAAGGCCACCGCCTCGAGATCGTCGAGGACAAGAGCAGCCGCGAGCTCGAACTCCAGTACAAGGGCGTCGTGTACAACGAGATGAAGGGCGTCATGTCGGACGCCAACAACCTCTTTGGCACGCGCGTCCAGCAGGCGCTGCTGGACGGCACGATCTACGGCCACGTGAGCGGCGGCCTCCCGGCCAAAATCCCGGACCTCACGTACGGCGAGCTCAAGGCCTTCCATGCAAAGCACTACCACCCGTCGAACGCGTGCTTTTACTCGTACGGCGACATGCCGCTCACGGACCACTTGCAGTACTTGGACCAGGAGATCCTGTCCAAGTTTGAGTTCCGACAAGACTCGGCGGCTGTGCGTGTCGACGCCGTGCCGTTTGACATCCGTCGCTCGAACGCGGGACCGACCGAGTTGCTGGTCGTCGACGGCCCTGCGAGCAACATGGCCGCGCAGGGCGAGCGGGACCCGAACCTCAAGTTTTGCATGTCCCAGTTCCTCGACGTGTCCTCGACGGACCCGTTCCAGACGTTCGTGTGGCGCATCCTCGGCTACTTGCTCACGAACGGTCCGTCGTCGCCGCTGTACAAGGCCCTGATCGACACGGAACTCGCGCAGGACTTTTCTGTGGGCACGGGCTTTGACACGTCGACGTACTATGCGACGTTTGGCGTTGGCGTCGAAGGTATTGAGGGCGAGCATGCGATCCCGCAGATCCAGCAGGCCGTCAAGGACGCGTACGTGTCGGTCGTGGAGAATGGCTTCGAGAAGGAGCGTGTCGACGCGCTGCTCCACCAGCTTGAGCTCACGCTCAAGCACATTGTCGGAAACTTTGGTATGAACCTCATGCACGGCCTGAGCTCGGTGTGGACGCACCGTGGTGACGTCATGGAGAACCTGCAGCTCAACCCGCTGCTTGAGCGATTGAACCGTGAGATGGAGCAGAACCCACAGTTCCTTGAACACCACGTGCGTGACTACTTGCTGAACAACGACCAGTTCAAGGAAGTCCACGTGCTCATGAAGCCCAAGGAGAGCTTCGTCAAGGACCAAGAGCTGCGCGAGTCGCAACAGCTCGCGACGCTGCTGATGGAAAAGTCGAACGCTGACTTGGACCGCATCGCCAAGACCACCAAGGCGCTTGACGCGTACCAGAAGAAGGAGCAGCCGGTCGAGTTGTTGCCGACGCTCACGCTCGCTGATATCCCGACCAAGCTCAACGCCGATGACGTCGAGAAGATCGACAAGGTGTTTCTGGGCAACGGCAGCGCCGTCCAGACTGAGTTTGTGAACGTGCCGACGACCAACGAGATCTCGTACATCCGCTTGCTGTGCGACACCAGCGCGCCGCGTCTGCCGCTCGAGTACCAGATGTACATCCCGCTCTTCACGAGCGTGTTCGGTTCGCTGGGCACCTCGCGTCTCCGCTACGACGCGCTGCCGACCGAGATCCAAAACGTCAGCGGCGGCATTTCGTGCTCGGGGCTCACCCATCCGTCGCTCTTCGACGCGACCACCTCGAGTACGCAGTCGATGCTGCTGGGCACGCTGTGTCTGCCGCACAAGATGGAGCAGACGCTCCAGATCCTGTACGAGCTCATGACGGACACCCAGTTCCTGGACCCGGAGAACCTCAAGCAGCTCCGCATCATTCTGCAGATGGGTGCCGCGAACGCGAGCAACGCGATCTCGTCCTCGGGTGCGTCGTTCGCTGGCAAGCGCGCACGCGTCGGACTCACTGACTCGGCCTTTTACGACGAGATCTACGGCGGTTTGACCCACGTCGAGCAGCTCCAGAAGTGGGCCCAGGCTAGCGACGAGGAGCTCGTGGAAATCGCCAAGATCCTCCAAAACATTGCGCGCGCCGTGTTTACGCCCGACAACATGCGCCTATCGATCGTGACCGAGGACAAGCTGCGCAGCCAGGTCGAGTCGACGCTCGACCAGCAGCTGCTGCGTCCGCTCCACAGCGCGTCGGCCCCCGCTAGCGAGCTGGTCCTACCCGAGCTCGGAGGGCTGCCGTCGCTGGCGCCGTCCCCCAAGAGCTTTTTCGGCTTCCCGATCTCGGTCAACTTTGTGGTCGAGACGATGCCGTCCGTGTCGTTCGCGCACGCCGACCACGTGCCGCTGTCGGTGCTCGCGCAGATGATGTCATCGTGCTATTTGCACCAGCAAGTGCGCGAGCAAGGCGGTGCCTACGGTTCGGGCGTGTCGCAGGGCGAGGGCACGTTCTCGCTGAGCTCGCACTACGATCCCAACACGTTCCAGACGCTCGAGGCCTACGAGAAGACGCTCGCGTGGGCCGCGAACGGCTCGTTCTCGGACCGCGACATCCAGGAGGCGCTGCTGTCGATCTTCGCGTCGATCGACGCACCCAAGACGCCGTCGATGAAGGGCAAGATGGCGTTCCTGCGTGGCATCACCAACGAGATGCGCCAGCAGCGCCGTGAGCAGTACCTGCAGCTCACCAAGGCCCAGCTCGTCGACGTCGCGCAGCACTACTTTGCCGAAAAGCCGCCGTCCCATGTTGTCATCATCGGCAAGGAGAGCGAGACGCCGGAGATGGAGAAGGCCTTTTTCGACATCAAGAAGCTGGCCACGTAACTCGAGACCAGGATCTGATAGAGACAGACGATGACTGGTCACACGAGATCTTTTGAGACTTTCCTCGGCTGAACCCATCTGTACACAACTTGGACACGATCCATGTTACAAACCCATCTGACGGATGTTCGTATCGGATTGCCAACCCCTACCCCGGTCCACTGCCACCTGCGCGATGGTACAGTTTGGGTCGTCCTTCTCCGCCTCTTTTAGGGGTGCGGCAAATTTTGCTTTTTTTTTATTTCCATTTTTTTTGTTTTCAGTTTTTGTTCCCGTGGCACAGTCATTTGCCATATCCACGCGATGTGCCAGTTCCCAAAATTTCGGAAAAGAACAAGTTGTGCTGTCCCACCAAGGTGCCAGTTTCCGGCGAGCAGAGTAAACGCCGTCCCGAGGTCATCGTCTCTGCAGGCCACCTTATTCCAGCCGCTCCTCTCCTCTTTCGGGGTTCTCCGCTCTCGGCTCGCGTGTCTCCATACTTGGTCGTCGCGGGACTCGCCGCTTTCCTCGCCGCCCCACACCTCGCCCCCTCCAACATGAACGCCATGGACCAGTGGGTCGACTCGGAGTTCGAGGACTCGCCGCGCTCGAACGACGACATCAGCTCCATGTTCAGCGACTCGCCCAACAACGCCGCGGCCGTGACCATGGCGCAGCGCAAGGCCTCGTCGGCCAAGCCGCCCATGTTCCACCACAACCAGCAGCACTACCCGAGCCACGCCGACCTGCTCATGCAGCGCCAGCACGACCAGCTCCGCCGCGGACTCCAGCCCCACCAAGCGCCGCCCCAGCAACGTGCGCAGCGCGCGCAGAGCCACCCGTTCTACCAGAACGTGCCCGTGGGCATGGTGCCCGAGGCGTCGGCGCCGCTGTTGATCGCGAGCGGCGCCCAGCAGGCCAAGAAGATGCTCATCCGACGCATCGGCCAGGACTCGATGAAGATGCTCACGATGACCTGCCAGGCCGTGGTCGTGCGCGGCCCGACGGGCAGCTACTACGTGTACCACCTCGAGATCACGAGCGACTACTACAAGCAGAAATGGGTCGTGTGCAAGCGGTACTCGGAGTTTTACCGGCTCCGTAAAAAGCTGCTCGCCAAGCTCGCGGCCCACCGCAAGCACCGCGGGTGCACCAACTGCGGCACGGTCGGCCACTCGCTCAAGGAGTTTGGCTTCCCGGGCCGGTTTGATTTCTTGAAGGACTCGGCCGCGGTCGTCGCCAAGCGCACGACCGGGCTCGAAGAGTTTATCGTCGCCATGTGCTCGTACATGGCCGGCGACGAGGGCTTTGACGTGTGCAGCGAGATCAACTCGTCGCGCTTCATGGTCAAGGAGTTTCTCCAGTTCCCGCTCGACCACGAGTGCCAGCACGTGCGCGCGATCCGCCAGCTCAAGTACGTCGACCCACGCGACGTGCACGTGGACACCGAGTCGTGCCCGATCTGTCTCTGCGAGTGGCGCGAGCTCGACGGCAACCAGCTCGTGCTCTCGCCCTGCGGCCACTTTTTCCACGAAAACTGTATTAACGAGTGGTACCGCACGCGCTTCGACTGCCCGATGTGCCGCACCATCGCCGGCGCCGAGTGAACCACCCGACCCTGCTTCTTTTTTTTTTTTTCTCTCTGCATGTGCGATGCGTGTGTGCATTGGTGTCGCGTACCGAGGCAGCTCCTTTTGAAGGGAACTTGTAAAGTTCCCAACACCCTTAATCGAACTGGTTTGTCAAATCCATTGTCGTCTTGGACTAGAATGATGTCGATGATCCTCTAGAGCCTCGATGGGATCCTGAAGAGACGGATGGGACAGGCGTTCCGTGGATCGTACACTGGAGACAACCCACCAGTGAAGATGGACCCCGTGGATATCGTCCCGCGAGGGCCCACAGCGTCGAGAACGGTCACCGTCAGCTCTCGATGTCAAGTGGAAGCGTCGTGGTACACGTGTAACGTCCGTCTGCCTAACGGACCAGAGACCTCCTCGCATTGATGATCTGTCAAGGCGATCTTCTTGATCTCGTTGCACACTTCTGCACTGAGATATGATACCCCTCTTACAAACCGCACCATCACTCCTGTCTGGTAAGGCAAGCTTCGATTTTTTTTCTCTCTCCATCTGAGTTGGTTAGCAAGCTCCACTTGAAGCTCATCAACGAGGAGCCCACTACTGGAGGAGAGCCTGCCTCGACGGCATTCTCTCTCTTCCGCTCGAGACCACAGGCATGGGGACCCCACCGTCTGCTACGTCGCAAAAGGCGGCGTCGCCCAGAGCCACGCTCCTGGTCGTCGCGGTCGTCGCGCTCGCCGTGGCCGTTGGGTCGCTCCTGCCGACGGAGAGCGACCGCGCGCCACGGCCCACAGACGCTGCGCTGTTTCCCGCCACCCTAGAGGACCAGTCTCCGCTTGGTGACCGTATCTTCACGACCGAAGAGGGCCGTCCGCGGTACGCGTTTGGGCGCTGGAAGCAACCCGTCGAGATTCTGCGCTTCCACGTCGACGACGACTGGAAGCTGCGCCTGCAGTCGCACTTCCGGACCAAGTTCTGGCACTACACGTCGATCAACACGGCCGAGTATTTTATCGGCGCGGCGGTCGTGAAGCTCGGATACGCGGGCGATGCGTTCGTCTATGTGGTGGATAAAACCACTGCCGAGCACGAAA
Source organism: Pythium rishiriense (assembly GCA_023335895.1). NCBI lineage: Eukaryota > Oomycota > Peronosporomycetes > Pythiales > Pythiaceae > Pythium > Pythium rishiriense. The sequence continues at coordinate 1,885 of JAADVT010000986.1, read as the reverse complement.
AATTTGAGTTCACGGGGCGCCTGCCCGGCAGTCTTGGACTCACCTTCGCGTCGTCTTCGATTGACGCTGACGTAAGGCATCACAACATTCCCATCGTGGAGATGGAATCGCGATGTCGCTAATGTTTGCTTCCGTTGATTTCGATAGACATGCACGTCGTTCACGTCGCCGTCGGGGGGCTTTGTTTCGTTTTGCTACGATGCTTCTTCTCACGAATGGCGATTCCAAACCAACGTGACGACGGTACGTGAGCTCAAGACGATTCTCATCGAGTATGCAACAGTCAGATTAGCCTCGTTGACTTATCTTGCTGCAACTAGGTCGGTGCCAACCACGGGGAGAAACGCTCATTCATCGCGGATATGTACTTGAAGCGCGATGAAGCGTTGACACTGGTCTACCCCGTGGGTAACGACACGCTACGACCGGCATACGTCCACAAAGGCGCCGGATCTCCTGTTCGTGGATCCCTCCAGTTTGGTGGGAAAAAGGAGACGTTGAGTGATTCGAGTGCGCTTGGAGCTATCGGTACGTAGCGCCGCCACGGGATATCACCGGCAGGAGAGCTCACAAAGTATGGTTTGAGCAGACTGGACTCGGAGTCTCGCTCTTCGCTGTACGCGATGGTACTGGGCATCATCGAGCTTCACAGCCAAGGTGACAACTACTTCAGACGGACAGCCGCCTCAAGTGGATGAACATGCGTCCGTCGGGATCAACTTGAGCCAACATGTGTATGACATTGATGGCGAGTCCCAGGAGAACGCGGTATGGATCAACGGCAAAGTGTTTGTGCTGCGTGGTGTGGACTTCGCGGTTCCGAAGACCGCGCCACTAAAGGAGAAATGGCGCTTGGCATCGTCGCACGCCGATGGGCAGTCGGTGGATTTGCGGTTCACGCCCTCCGGCGGGAGCCGAGAAGACCACACGCGACTGCTAGTCTTCGAGAGCGACTTTGTGCAACCCTACGGCATCTTCGACGGCGAAGTCTCGTTCACCAGTGACGATGGCAAGACGAAAACACATATCGAAGTGAATGGCGCGTTTGGCGTTGTCGAAGACCACTTGGCGCTGTGGTAAGTGCGCCCACACACTTGGTGCGCGAATAGCGTCGCGAGCCACACAAACCTATGCGGGATTGATTACCTGGTGCGAGCCCAAGGTCTCCGGCGTTAACATACCGGAGACCGTGGGTCCCCCGTGGGCCATAGCACAATACACGGTGCAGGTGGGCAAAGAGTCTCGGTGATCTGTTCTTGTAAACGTCACCAACGCAGCGCAATCGCTGTGCCATGAGTCGATTGGGGTTCTGGTGCGAACGATCGCCTGTGACGTCGATGCATCACCAGAACCGATCGGGAGCAGCGAATGAGGAGCGTCGAAGAGGAGCGGATCGCTGACCGGAGTAATCAGTGAGCCACCTCACACCTCAAGTGGTGCCGAGCGTCTTGTTGTGAGACGTAGAACGGAAAATCCCCCAACATGACCTGGTTGGACCCACTCGCCACCTCTGCGGGGGATGGGGATGGAACACCCGGGCTCGGAAGAACTGGATCCATCCTGCCTCATCATCTTCAGTGAAGAAGGTGGAGAAAAAAATCACGTCGGACTCGACGAAAGGAACTCATGAGCTTTGCACCCATACCTTCGCTGAATGATACTGTCCCGCAAAATACCTTTAAAAAGAGATATAGACTGTAATAATCAATATTGAAAAGACACTGTAAAGTATGCATGAATGGAGGTTATAGATGCTTTCAAGCAGGTGCCACGCCCCATCCCCTGCAGCCATTCCTTGCTTCAGTTGGTGATTGGGGATGAGGCGAGAGAAAGAGCACCGGTCTCTGATGAGGTGACATGCACCGCTCTTCTTTTTTTTTTTTTT
>JAADVT010000985.1:0-11673 GCA_023335895.1 Pythium rishiriense | reverse complement strand
TGCTCGGCCACACAAGACAGTGGTGGTGGTGGGAGGCGCCATGACGACCATGTTCATCTTCCTGAGCAAGAAGATCGCGATCCCCAACAACGTCAAGCTGCGCTGCGCGTCGTGGAACCCGGAGCAAGGCTGGATCGCGTGCGGCGGCCAGAACGGGCTGCTCAAGGTGCTCCGGCTCGAGTCAGCGACGCAGGCCGACGGCAAAGGCCCGCGCGGCATCGCGGCCGCGAGCAACCTCACGATGAACCAGTCGCTCGAGGGCCACAACGGCGCCGTGGTCTGCGCGACCTGGAACGGCTCGTTCAAAAAGCTCACGACGAGCGACGAGAACGGGCTCATCATCGTCTGGGTGCTCCACCGGGGCATGTGGTACGAGGAGATGATCAACAACCGCAACAAGAGCGTCGTACGCGACATGAAGTGGACCACCGACGGCCAGAAAATCTGTATCGCGTACGAGGACGGCGCCGTGATCGTCGGGAGCGTCGACGGCAACCGGCTCTGGGGCAAGGAAATGAAGACCCAGCTGAGCTTTGTCGAGTGGTCGCCCGACGGCAAGTCGCTGCTCTTTGTGACCAAAGACGGCGACGTCTCGGTCCACGACGCGCTCGGCAACAAAGTCGGCAACCTCACGCTCTACGCCGTCGACAGCTCCAAGGCCGGCGGCGACCGCGACTACCGCATCATCGGACTCCACTGGTACGACGGCTGCGAGGGCCACATCAGCCAGGAGGCGCCGACGCTCGCGGTCGCGTTCCGCGACGGCCGCGTCCAGGTCACGCGCGGCCGCTTTGACGAGGCGCCCGTGCTCATCGACACGGGCATGGAGCTCACGCAGGTCAAGTGGAACAACGACGGCAGCGTGCTCGCGCTCGCCGGCTCGCAGCAGGCCAGCGACGACGGCAAGGGCGACGGCAAAGAGTTCAACCTCGTGCAGTTTTACGACCCGTTCGGACGCCACCTGCGCTCGCTGCGGGTGCCGGGCTCCCGTATCGAGTCGCTCGCGTGGGAGAGCTCAGGACTGCGGATCTGCCTCGCGGTGGACTCGCACATCTACTTTGCCAACATCCGACCGGCCTACAAGTGGGGCTTCTACTCGAACACGCTCGTGTACACGTACAACCGCGCGGACCAGGTCGAGAACTGCGTCGTGTTCTGGGACACCAAGTCGGACGAGCGCTACATCAAGTTCATCAAGGGCCTGCTCGCGATCAAGGCCGCCGGAGACAACTGCGTGCTCGTGACCAAGATCTACAACGAAGACCTAGGCCCCACCGAGACCTCGGGTAACAACAGCGGCGACGGTGATGGTGTCAGCAGCTCGGGCGGCCGTGACGGCGTATTCAAGGAAATCCAGTACTCGCTGATCCTGTGCGACACCATCGGCTCGCCCATCGAGACCAAGATCATCGACTTTGAACCGCTCTTTGTGACCATGACGCAGCGCCACGTTGTTGCGGCCTCCCACGATGCCATCTACACATGGCAGTACCGCAACTCGAGCGCCAAGCTCACGGGCCTTTCCAGCGGGAACCAAGGCCCCACAAACCCGAATGCAATGGATGTCGCGACGATCTCGCAGCTGCTCAACCGTGGCGGGGGCCGCGAAAAGATCTTTTACGTGGACGAGATGCAGGGTAACGATGTGGACCATTTCCGGTACGTCGCACGCGAGCTCGAGGACCCGATCTGCGCGATTACTGCCTCGGACAGCTGGATCGTCGTGGCTCGCGCCAGTGGGTTGATCCACTGCTTCACGCTTCCGCACATCTCGCTCGAGATGAAGTACCTCGTGAACTGCCGCCCCCAGATGCTCGCACTCAACTGCACGTCGACCTTGTTGAGTGTGATCGACATCAACGGCGTCATGACGATCGCCGAAGTGGGGCTCGCCGGAAGCCTCAACGTGACGCCGGCCAAGATGCTGTCGTTCGAGAAGAAGGACGCCTGGGACATGATGTGGGCCGAGGACAACCCGGAGCTGTTTGTGATGATGGAGAAGGCACGCATGTACGTCTTCCGCGGGCTTGAGCCGGAGGAGCCCGTGTCGTCGTCTGGATACCTGTGCTACTACCGTGATCTCCAGGTCAAGGCCGCACTTCTGGACGAAATCCTCGCGAACCCCGAGCAGCCGGAGAAGGGCATGATTATCGAGTTCCAGACTCGCTCGCTACGCGACGCCAAAGACCTGCTGGACAACGTCGGGCTCGCCGAGGCCTGTGAATACATCCAGGATCACCAGCACCCACGCCTGTGGGCGCTCCTGGCCGAGGCCGCGCTCGAGCAGCTCGATTTTGGCATGGCCGAGCGTGGCTTCGTCAAGTGCGGTGACTATGGCGGCATCCAGTACGTGAAACGGCTCCAACTCCTCAATGACAAGGTGAAGCAGAAGGCTGAGGTTGCAGCTTACTTTCAGCAATTTGAAGAGGCTGAGTCACTGTACCGCAATATTGACCGCAAAGACCTCGCCATTGACCTACGCCAGCGGCTCGGTGACTGGTTCCGTGTCGTGCAACTCGTGCAGTCAGGTGGCGGCGACGACGCGCTACTCGTCCATGCATGGAACATGATCGGTGAGTATTACGCCGACCGCCACAAGTGGGAGAAGGCGATCAAGTACTACAAGCAGGCGAGCAACACGTCGGCGCTCGCGCGCTGCTTCTACATTGTCGGCGATTTCAACCAACTCGAAGCTCTCGTGGGCGAAATTCCGGAAAACTCGCCGCTGCTGAAGGAAATGGCTGTTAAGTTTACGCGTGCAGGGCTGTGCGGTGCAGCTGTAGAGGCGTACCTGCGCATGGGCGACGTCAAGGCCGCGATAGATGCATGCGTGCTGCTCAACGAGTGGGAGCGCGCGGTCGCACTTGCTGAGCAGCACAACTTCCCGCAGATCGAGAACGTACTCACCAAGTACGCGGGCCACCTAATGGCGAATGGCAAGACCATGCAGGCCATCGAACTCTTCCGACGCGCCAACAAGAGCATGGAAGCCGCCAAGCTGCTGGCCAAACTCGCCAAGGACGTGAGCCGCAACCCTGTGCGCGCCAAGAAGCTTCAAGTACTCGCAGCGCTCGAGGTTGAGCGCATGCGCAAGAAGATGCTCGACGTCTCCAACTTGACGAGCGCCGGCGGCACGACGCGGGGCGGCGCGGCCACGGCGGCCCAAGTCACAGCACAGACGCTCGACACACTTGTGCAGCACGACGCCGCGACGGGCGAGAACCGAGCACTGGACAACCCGTGGCGTGGCGCTGAGGCCTATCACCTCTATCTGCTCGCGCACCGGCAGTTGTACTCGGGCAATCTTGAGCGCGCGTTGCGCACGAGCCTCAAGCTCGCAGCGTACGAGGACGTTCTCGACGACCGCGAGATCTACTCGCTCATCGCACTTACGGCGTTTTACACCAAACACTTTGAGCAGTGCTCCCGCGCGTTCATCAAGCTGGAGACGTTGCCGGGGCTCAGTGAGAAGGACGCCGCAGCCATGAGCGAGCTCGCGCTCAAGATCTTCACGACCGCGCGGCCGCAAGACCCGACGCTGCGCCCCCAGGAGTGCCCGTCGTGCCGGGCGTATGTGAAAGACTGGGACCCGCGCTGCGCCAACTGCGGGCGCAACTTTCCGACGTGCATGATGACGGGCGCGAGCGTGCTGGACCACCGTACGGTCACGTGCAAGACCTGCCGCCACGTGAGCATTGACGCCGAAGTGCGTGACTGCAAGCATTGCCCGCTTTGCCACGCACTCTTCCCATGATTATGGGAGTGGGAGGAAAATGGCTACATAAGGTATGAGGGAGAATGATACATACGTTTTCAGGAGGTCGCGGTGTATGTGGCCCACACGGGATCTTCTATTGGAAGCACCCGTGTGACCTTTGACGCTCCATTGGCGAGTCGCACATGACGAGTTGATCGGAGGCGCGCCCACGAGCATGAAGGTGCGCGAGTTTGTCAGTTGGTGGTGGCGACATGGTGGAGGGACTTCGGGAACTCACAGTATGATGCGTATGCGTTTCTGTAGAAGCCAGCGGCGGCGGCGGCAGCTGGGGCGGACGCCAAGAAGGCCGAGGACCCCAAAGCCAAAGGCGATGCAGCTAAAGCGGTCGCGGGCGGGAAGGAAGAAGAGGAGGACGATGATGAAGACGATGCGGACGACGGAGGCGATGATGACGATGACGAGGAAGACGACGACGATGTCGAGGAAGACACGGGGCTCACTGAGAACCAAAACCGGCTACTGTACCTGATCTCGCTATACTCCAAGCCGGCGATCCGGTCGTCGGACAAAGAAGAGTGGATCCGCAAGCCGGCACTGCTTGTGCTGTTGTACGAAGCCATCGTCTCCAAGGCGCTCGACTACGATTACGCGCCGGCGTCCGAGCTCATCGAGAACACGCGCAAGTACTTCAACATTTCGCAGGAGGGCAAGTCGGACATTGACTTTCTCCGCGAAGAAGATCTCGTGAACGGGCTCAAGCTGTCCTCGAAAAGCTACCAGCCCGTGACGTGCTTCCAGATCTCAGAAAAAGGGCTGGAGATCGTTTCCAAGATCGGCAAGGCCGACAAGCTCGCGATCAACGACATGGCGTACGCGCCTGGCACGCTCCACTTGCTGCGCGTCGAGTGGGACGGCGACGAGTACTGGCTCGTGGACGACGACAGCGGCTATCGGCGGCTCTCGTCTGTGACTGAGACCGAGGACGTGTCGTACGTGTCCAGCGCCTACATCCCGCAGTGCCTGCGCTTTGGCGGACGGCCGACACTGAGCAACGCGCACCGCGCCCACGAGTGTGGCGTGAGCGATTCGTCGATCCGCGACCAGCTGGACGAGATCATCACGCTCAACTCGGTCTCGCTCATCGTGGCCGAGTACATCCCATTTGGCTCGAACCAGGTCGTGCAGCTCAACTGTAACCTGGGTTCGACCGAGCGCGTCCAAGGCGGTTTTTTCACGGCTATCGTTGACGACAACGCCGCAGGCACGCAAATATCGGTGGACCCAGGGCTCACGTCCATCAACATCCTCGACTACACCATGACCAACCACGTCAACTTTGAAGCCGACATCCACTTCCCCGAGGCGCCCGGCGTCGTGCAGGTCGAGACCTTTGGCTGCTCTCTCACGGCCGCGGGCTCGTCATTCTACGGCATGCAGGTCGAGGCCATCATGGACCGCATCAAAGACAACATCTCGCTCGACCATTTGTCGCGATTGCTCGTAGATGTTCACATGGACTCGTCCAAGATCGTCGACAGCGTGCTGTCGTCCTACCAGCGCACACTGCTCAACCTCATCTTTTGCGGCCAGGCCGCGAGCCGCAACAAGATCAACCTGATCATCGCCAATGAGATCACGCCGCACCTCACGGCCGAGGAGTACATGGACAAAGGAGAGTACGAGAATGAGCTCAAGCAGGTCATCGGCGACACGCGCGCGGCCTTTGACATTAGTGAGCACGACACGCTCATCTTTGGCGCCTACGGGCTCCTCATCGCCGGCCCCAACAGCCGCCACCATGAGCCGCTGCTCTGCAGCTTTCTCCAGTACGAGTCGATGAACCTCTTTACGCAAAACTTTTTCGCGCGCATGTTCATCATTGTCGACGACATGGCCCAGGTGCGCCGGCTCATCGAACAGGCCCACAAAGACCCGAACCGGCTGCGCGAGATCCGCGACCGTCTGGCCGTGCTCTCCAAGCAAGTTATTTTGATGGAGGAGACGCTCGCGTACCTCAAAGAGTCGCTCGACGAGTCGATCGTGCCACCGGAGCCGCCCGAGCAGGCCGGCCGCGCGCTCTACGAGCGGCTCCAGCTCGGCTCGCTGAGTAACCAGCTCAAGCGCCGCGTCAAGGACCTCCACAAGAACATGGGCGGCGCGCGCCACGAGCTCGCCGTGCTCAATGAAATGGCCGGCATTGTGTCCCACGAGCGAGACTTCCAGCAAAACGAGGCCATCCGGATGCAGACCCGCGCGCTGTGCGAACTGCAGGAGACCAACGAGCGCGCGGCCGCGACGCTGCTGCTCATCCAGGTGATGCTCGCCGGGCTGTTGGCGTTCGAGCTGCTGGACCGCGTCACGGGCGACTGGACGGTCGTCAACACGGACTGGATGCAGAACTTTCTCGAGGTCATGATGTACAAGAACCCTGCACTGTGGTTCTTCTTCAGTTTGTTTGCGTGGGCGATCGTGGCAGTCGGGGTCGTCGCACTGCTCTGGTTCTTAAGCTTCAAGGCGCAGGGTGTCGTGGCTATCAAGATCGAAAAGAAAGTGCCCATCCAACTCAAGAACCTCGCCGAGCTGCTGCGCACCAAACTGCTCAGCGTGCGTCACTCTTCCTTCCTCTTGAATTTCTGGGTAAAACTCTGTGAGGCTGACGCGGCTTGTACTATGTTTCAGAGTGAGACCCACCACTTCGAAGGCGGTGTCAAGATCGCCAAAGTCGTCTGGACCGAAAAGGAAAAGAAAGACTGGGGTGGCAGCGCGCCCACCATCGAGGTTTGTTCTTTGTCGCGTCGTGATATTGCTGTCACCACGGTTAACGTCTTGTTCTTGTGGGACACAGCTCGAGTACGACGAAGACAATGCGTTCATGCTACGGATCGGCATCTCATATAAGAAGCGGCAAGCTGCCAAGGCGCTTGCCTTTAATGCCGACGAGCTCCACACCAAACTCATGCAGGAGCTCGACAAAGCCAAGATCTTTGTGAATCCGGAGAGTGCGGCCGCGACAACCTCGTCCACATCAGCCGGCGCGGCATTACCACCGGCGGCAAGCGCGACTACCAAAGAGGGAACAACATCACCGCCGACTGCAGCTGATAAATCCAAATAGCAATCCAACGCGTCGTCAACCTCACCATTGTCTATTACTTCAGAATATCGTTTATTAGTCACCTTCCCCAGCAACTCAGCCCTGTCACTTAGACAAGGTCAAGAATGGTGTCGATGTGTGCGATATCGCGAGGGTCGCTGGAGATCTCTTCAATGAAGGCTCTCAGTTCCTCCCGCGACGAGCCTTCTAGGGCCGAGGCCAGCAAACCCTTCACGAGACTCACTGTCTCGTGGGACAACGACGAGTTCGTACTCGCCTGCACTCGTGCAAGGGTCAGCATGGTGCGAAGCAGGAAGGTGATCGAACCGGCACCGAGTGAAGTCTCGTTCTCGTCGATGATTGCGCAAATCTCGTGCAGATGGCTCATATCGACAGCCAACTCCCCTTCTTCACCGCCAGCGCCACCCGCGCTGCTCGCCAAGAAGATCACGAGTTCATCATCGTCAATCTCGCCGTCTTCACTCTCGTCCATAAACGCCTTGAACAACTCTACGATCTCTTCCGAGGGCGAAATCGAGCAAAACACACCGAGCGCTGCTCGGGCGCTGTCCTTGGGTTGAGTCTCGAGGCATTCGATTAAAAAGTCCCGCAAGCGTGGCTGTAGCTCCTGCGCCGTCTCCGTGACCGTCAAGAAGAACGAATGCACAAATTCTGGTGTGATCGCGAGCGGTTGATTGCGGTCAGCCTGGCGGTCAAGTCGCTGAAAGACGTCTTCAAGGTCAGTGGACGACCGACAAAGTCCGATGTACTCTTCAAGCGCTGGTGTGTGGATCTGATTACTACGCACTTCCCAGATGTCCAAGATCTTACGCCCAAGCTCGGCTGCGTCCGAAAATGGCGTGAAACGTACATCGACCCGGCGGTCTTGGTCCACCGAAAACACACGAGCGGCAGCGTCCGCAAACTTCCGGATCGCTGAGATGTCCTCCTCGTCTTCTGCGAGCGTGCGCAAGTGGCATAGCAGTGCGCGTGTCGTGTAAGCAGTCGCCTTCGAGTCGGCATTGGCCATGTAGGCACACCACTTGAGAAAATTGTCGTGGTCCTTCTTGCGCGCGTATAGTTCCAACATCAATGAGTACGTCATGGCGTTAAAGCGACGCATACCCAGTTCAGTTTGCGCCTCACGCACAATCTTCTCTGCAAGCGGTGCATCCCACTCGCTCACAGCTCGCTTCAGCACAGCGTTCACGACCTGCCAACTGAGATTGCTGTTACTGTCCGCGTTGCGTCGTTCGTGGACGTAATGGATGGACCGAAAGTCGTGCCAGATCTTCTCTGTCGGGATACTGGTCATCACATCGATCAATGTTGCAGCCACATGCGGCCGCACACGACCATGTTGTTTCGTGATCTGCTGGTAAAGCGTCTCGAGTCGTTCGATATCGTCACCTGCCATCGCTGCCTCAACGGCAGCATCCCATGTGAGTGGAAACTGCGCGAGCTTATCCTTGTCGATACCTTCGGTCCACATATGATCAAACAGCATGAGTGCATGGCGCCACTGGCCCTTGCGAATGTACGCCTTCATAGCTTCGGCGTACACGTAGAGGTTCGGCACGAGCCCGTTGACCTTCATGCCGGTGAACACACGCAACATTTCGTCGTCGTTCTCTAGATTTCCGTGAGCCGTCGCAACGCACGCCATGATGCGCGCGTCATGGCCGATCTGCTTGCGCTCCTCATCCGTCGCGAGTTTCTGAATGGTCTTGTATCGCTCGATGACTACTTCCCATTGCTTGGCGCGGCTCGGTGCCAACAAATATACGTGGAACGCGTCCATGCTGAATGGGAGACCACGCTGTTGCAGCTCGTCAAAATACTGTTGCGAGGCCTTGACGTCCGTGCCACAGCTACAGATCACGGCCGCGTACGAGACCGTGTCGGGCACCACACCTCGCTGTTCCATGGTCGCGAGTAACGCCTCAGCCTTGTCCAGTGTCGTTTGCCCGCCGTACGCGCGCAACGCGGCATTGTACACGTCCAGAGAGATCTCAAGTCCGTGGACGTGCATGTCCTCGAGCAGCTGCGCCGTGTCGCGAGTAAACTGGTAGGAAGGTGCCGCGACGGGCAGTGCGCGCGCGTTCGTGAGCTGTGCCATCAGCACGCGCGCACTGTGCCACTTTCCTTGGCGTGCACTGAGTGCGATGAGTCGCTCGTAGGTCTCGCGCGGGATTTCCATGCCGCGCTGCTCGAGCTGGTCGCGAAAGTAGAGTGCGTGGTCGAGAACGCTGTGGTCCAGCGCCATGGCGAGCAGTCTGTCAAACACGTCGCGCACTTCGTCGGGCTCGAGCATCGGGAACTCGCGCAAAAACTCGTCCACGAGCCGCTTGGTCGCCGTGAGCTCGCGCGACACGAGGCAGGTCTCGATGACCTCGACGTGGATCTCGGCCGAGGCCTCGAGCCGGTCGTTCTTGAGCGCCTCGAGCAGTTGCTTGGCCTGCATCCACTTGTCGGCGCGCAGACAGGCGCGCACGGCGTTCTCGTAGATGTCGATCGACGGGTGCATGAGCTCGACCGCGCGCTGCATCTGCTCGAGCACGTCCAGGGCCGTGCGCCAGTCGCCCGTGTGCGCGCACGCCTCGGCCGTGAGCTCGAGCGTCATGGGCGACGGCGCCACGCGGGCCGTGCGGAGACACGCGTACACGGCCACGACCAGCGCGCGGTCCTCGAGCGCGTCCGCGACCATGCTCATCACGGCCGCCTCCTGGCCCGACATGTCGGCGTACACGTGAGCGTCCATCATGGCCGCGACGATCGCGCGCGCGCGCGTGGCGGGCTCGCCCTCGCGCGACGGCTTCATGAGAAACTGCTTGAGCGCCTCAAAGTCCTCGGCGCGCACGGGCGTCTTGGCGGCGCCGCGGGACGCAAAGCCCCGCGTGGACTCGACCGTCCGGCAACGTGTCGCGCGGCGAAGCGTAGCGGACGCGCCAGCGCTCGTCGCGAGCCGCGGATCGCGCGGTCCGCTGGGCACGAGGCCACGCCACGCAGCGCGCGCCGCGACGGACCGTGTGCCGCCCAGCGAGAGTCGCTGGACGCGCGCGAGTAGCGGCGAGCACCGCTTCATCGAGGTCGTGGAGCAACGTTTCCCCTTTTGTGGCCCACCACCACACCACCGCAAAACAAAAAGCTGTGGTGTGTGAAAGGCAGCAGGGGTACGCTGGGCCAGGATACGGTTACGAAAGTCCAGATGTTAAACCAAGCCAGACTAATACAAAACCGTTCCCACACCGGTTTTCTATCGGGCGGTTACGTTGGTGCGGGTTACGGGCTGATCAATGGAGAATCGCATGAAAAATGAACCCGGCCGATCCGCTGCGGTCCTTCTCGCCGCTGGACGTGAGCGAGAGCTTCAAGGAGCACTACCGTCGGCAGCGGGACCTCCGCGTGCAGCCGTACACGACGCCGCTCCACGTCGCGACTCTCCACGGCGACCGCGCACGCGTGTTGCGGCTCGTCGAGTCGCGCCGCGTCGCCGTGTCGGCGCGCGATGCCGTGCGTGTTCGCCCATGGACATCATGCAGTTGTGTGGTGATTCACGGGTCGTGTTTCGATGGCCAGAACGGATACACGGCGCTCCACCACGCCGCGCTGCTCGGCCACGAGCGCATCGCTGCGGAGCTGCTCGACCGCGGCGCACTCACGGACGCCATCGCGCTGGATGGTAACACGCCGCTCCACAAGGCCGCGCAGGGTGGCCACGTCGCGCTCGCGAGCCTGCTTCTCGCGCACGGCGCCAAGGTGGATGCAGTGAACTCGGTGCGTTGGGACCCGTCGCCTTATCGCCACACTGGAAGCCACAGCGAGGGTAACTAACTCGTGCTCTCTGTCTCCTATTCCCTAGCGAGGCGAGTGCCCCGTGGATGTCTGCGCCAAGCGGAAACACACGGCGACGACGGCGCTGCTTCGGGGTTACGCCTCCACCATAACCCCTCAATGTTGAAGTTGCTTGCTGTTCGCCCAAACCCTCCCAAAATTGATGAGTTGTCAGTCGGGATGATTGTGATGCACCAGGGAACGAGAAAAAAAAAACGAGAAAGGGAAAGCAGCACCCGGAAGATGGTGAAGGGGGGCAAGAAAACCAACATCGGCTACGTGTACGGCGTCATGGAGGAGCTGGAGCGGCTCCGTGAGAGCGTCACGGCGCTCACCGAGAAGAACCGCGACCTGGCCAAGCAATTGGTGCGCGTTTCCCCCCTGTGCGATGGCTGTGTGGTGCGGCAACTCATGGCCCAGGGGAAATGGATCGAGCGAGTTCAGAACGTGACGAAGATGGAGTTGGCCAGAGGTGGGTGCGCCGTGTGGTGAAGCGAATGCGGTGGGAAGCTGACGAGAATTGGATGCGTCCCCGAAGAGCGCAAGCACGCGCGGGTTGTTTTGGCCGACCAAGGTGCGAACGAAAGGGTTGGACGTTGAGACTGGGGTTGGAATGACCGCAAGCGCATGCATTGCAGTGCGATTATGGGCAAAGCGATCGGCCCACGGTACATCCAGTTACGGTAGCGATTCGAGCAGAATGAGCAGTGCGATAACTCTCTGGCTGTTTGCAGCTACGCGCGAAGCGAGCGTCCAGTGCGATTATTCCCCTCGTGACGATGAAGAGGTAAAAGATACGGATGCAGGATCACGAAAGCAAGACGATGAAAACAACACACCACCGCGGCAGCGCGTTTGCTCGGTATGTCGTTCGGATGTAGATTGAATGCACGAATATTGGAAACTCACTCTCAGAATGATCAGCCGCATGACTCGCGCCGCAGTCTTTCCCCAACGATCAAGATCGTGCGTCGCGAGCTTCTCATCGTAGGCTTGTCGGTCCGAGAGCCATCTCAGCGCTCACAGG
>JAADVT010000984.1:0-11679 GCA_023335895.1 Pythium rishiriense | reverse complement strand
ATCGCCGTGGGGTCTCCGATGAAGCGAACTCGAAGACGAGCCGCACAACGTCGGACGTGAGCTGAGGCAACGGTTTGTCCTTGCTTGGTGGTGTACGATGAAATGTACTCAGGAACGCGAGGCGTTCCTTCACTCCAATGGCCACTAGTGCAAAGCCCAATACCTCGTGTAAGTCGATGAACTGGTTGGCGCGCTGCTGCTGCTGGTTTTCCCAGATGCTTGACCTCCAACACGACACATACTTGCTCGTCACCTCGTACGTTGGGTCAAAGGCATAATGCTCGTATGAACAGTACACCCGCGACAATCTTGGAAACCGTCTCAGCGTTTCGGAGAGAGCCTCTTGGTGAATGTTCAAATCTTTGAACTCGGGCCCAAACCCACTAACACGCAAACATGTCAGGTCTCCCAGCTGAGGGGCAACGAGGGGCGGGGTGTGCCCGAAGAGTCCAAGCGTACGAAGCCTGGGCTTGGCAGGCAGTGTTCGAATGGAGGCCGGATCGGACCAACACTCGCCGTTGTGATTCACTCGAAGAGCAACCAACATGGGACAGGACTTGAGAATGGCTTGAACTTCGGGTGTTGACACAGTTATCCGGACCTTGAGATGCGTTAAGGAGGCTCCCAGTACGGAGAGAATCTTGAGGATGTTCGAGAGACTTGGTTCTCCTTTTTTCCCCCATAGCTGCATGCGGCGTAGTGATGGGAGTCCTGGGGTGCGCGTCTCGACTTTTGTGATCTGTTTCGTCTTAACCCAGCCCAAACCTATTCCAGGAACAACGATGGCGACCCATGACTCGCTCAGCAGCATTTGTAGCGATGTGACGCACACCGAGACGACTTGGTCACTTGTAGAAACGTGCACAACTTGAGAAGTACCAGAGCGTGTCGCGTAGACAGGTGTGTCAGGTGCGAGTCGAGCTTCGTGGTATGCGGTGCTTACCGTCTTCGTAACGCCCATGATGTACAGTAAGTTGTTGCCCTTGGCCATGAGCTTGAGCACATCCACCGTGTCGGGGCGCCAATGAAACGCATCGACGAGCAAGGTCTTCACCGAAGACTTGGTGGCGGTGTCTGGATGGAAGAGTGCGTACCCGATCCACGCCACGGCAATCTCGCTGAGTACCATTTTGCTGTTGCTCCACCCTAGCTTGAGCGCCTGGACTGTCTGAGTGTGGGGGATGACCGAGCACACAAACGCGAAAGCCTCGTCACTGGCCTGTGTCTTGTCACCTGGACGAAGCCTCGAGATGCGGAGGTACTGGTTCACTTGTCGGGCGTTTTTCCGTTCCGCCGATAGCAACGCGCACGACGTGTCGCCCATGTAACAGCTTGGAAGAAGGACGGGAACACTGATAGACCCAGACGTGAACGCCAGCAGCTCATGTGAGCCCACCGAAATGTCGTCAATGTATAATCTCCAACCAGCGCGCACCGCGGTAAGCCGAAACCCAGGAGTGCGCCACATCGTTGACTGTGGTACGGGAATAAACGGGACCTTGGGCCATCTCTTCATTGTATCCAGGATGATCTCGACCGGAATGTCGCGCCGCCACCACTCTTTGCCCACGAGATACGGCTCCAACGGCCTCAGCACACGAAGTAGCTCGAGATCGACGATCCCGGCGTGGAAAAATGTACTGAACGACGCACTCTCCTTGCCCACACAAGGCTCGAGGCGGACGCACGGGAACGGTCGACTGGGGTTTTCAAACAGGTGCACGTCTTCGGCAAGGCACCGTGGGATGTAAGATACCTTGCGATACCACAGCGTCGAGAACACGCGTCTCCAAAAGCGCGGGTTCTCGTGGATGCCATAGCCGGCACAGCTCGAGAGCGCGAGCCACGCGACCACGGAGCCACGTGCAGCTCTCATACAACGCGCGTAGCGGTCACCGTCATGGTCTCTCCACCCCACAAACGTGACCCACTCCAAGTGGCACACCATGGACGGGTCGGCGTCGACAAACACCACGGGGTCCTCGCCGTCGTATTCGTCGTGAGCCGTGAGCGTGAACATGTTGGACAGTTGCTTTCGCCAGTGGGTCGCGATCGCGAACGCCGCGTCCTCACTCAGTGGACTCTGCGGAGCCTCTGGCGTCGGCGACGACGACGCTGTGCCCATCGCTGGTGGTTGAATCGAAAGTGTGTGGGGAAAAGAACACTTTGATTTGCTGACACTTGTTATCATGGGCGTACTTAGCAGAATAATAGGTTCGTACTTGAACCCACGATACGGAGATGGAGTCCATGCCACGGATGGGATGGCACCACCCGACGGCACGATAGAAACGGGATCGTCCGGCGAAAAGAAACGTGTTAGGAGGACCCTCCATGTCGGCTGGCCCGAGCGTCGCGCCATCTCTTGAATCCATTCGTTTCTCACGCGATCGATGCAACGCCGTGTTCCGCAGGTTTTGTCTCCGGCCTGCTGTGGCTTGGATCCGCGAGCGCGCGGTGGGGACGGCCCCTGGTCGTAGACTCGATGGTCGACGCACTCCACAGCGTGCGCAGAACGGCCTCGAGCACGAGCATGCACGCACAGAGCGACGCCAGTGAGACCGCCGCGAGCCCTAGAAGACACAGCCACAGTCGATGTGACTGGATCCCAACGACGACCAGCACCGTAGCAAACACCCACGCCACAGCGACCATCCAACTGCGATAGGCCTTCCATGGTGTGGGTCGTGTGGTGGTCTGTGTCTGCGACGTGTGGGGCGCGTGGCGATGGCAAAAGAGCTTGTTCTCTGGAAGCCGGTAGAGCTTGGCTCGCGCGACCACGCGCGTGCGCGTGCAGCGCCGGCCACTCGCGTCCACGCCACGGCACCTCACGACCACCGAGATGGCTACTTTCTCGGGCGGCGTCGGCGTCTCGAGCGCAAGCAGCCGGCGCGAGGCAGCATCGTGGTCGGCGTCGTCGGGTGCCTCCATCTAAAGGATCGGGATATATCACGGCTTTTCGTAGGTTGGGTACCTCTCAAACTTCTATCATTGGTTGAAAAGAATCGTTTTCAACCAATGATGGATCGATATTGTGAGTAGATACCATTCCTACCGAATGTACCATTTCTAAAATACATTCCGATATTTTCGCGATCCCCCAACGTGGTGATTCCCCCCCTCGTGTTTCCAGTAGATCACAGTATTAGTATGGCGACTCCTACTCCCTCGCCGGCGGCGCAGCCCAAGAACCGCGCGGGCTTCTCGGACCTCGGCGCGTCCATCAGCCGTGGCGAGTGCTACTGTCTCAACGAGCACCCGAGCTTCCCGTTCACAAACCTCTTTATCGGCGACGAGACGCTGCTCCTCAAGTCGGACGCCGACGGTGGGTCCCGTTCCTCTCCACTCCGAACAACAACGCGCTGACTCGTGGGTGTACACAGAGCAACTGATCCTCCACGTCGAGTTCCAGGACGCGGTCAAGCTGCACTCGATCCGCGTGGTCGCGCCGCCCGGCGGTGCGTTCCTTGGAACTCATCTCAAAGGGTTCCATGTGGCGGACGTCTGAGTGAGTGTATGGATATATGTGTGTGTGTGTGTGTGCATGTGGTATCCACAGAGACGGCGCCGCGCGTGTTCAAGCTGTACGCGAACCGCGCGAACCTGGGCTTTTCGGACGCCGGCGACATTGAGCCGACGCAGGCCATCGAGTTTGCCGACGCCGACGAGCTCGCCAAGCCCGGCAAGGACGTCGAGCTGCGCTTTGTCAAGTTCCAGCGCGTCAAGAGCCTCACGGTGAGTGGCATGGCGTACTACTCTGGACCATGGAGCGTGGTGGCTAGTCGGCTGATGGGTTGTGTCGCCACCAACAGATCTTTGTGGAGGAAAACCACGGTGCCGACGATACGGCCATCGCCAGCATCAAGTTTTTCGGTACGATCGGGGATCCCCTGCGAGTGGTTAAGTTTTCTCCCTCGGTGGACCTGACCATGGGTATTGCGTGTTCATTCAGGTGAACCCATCGCGGGTACCAACATGAACGAGCTCAAGAAAGTTAGCGACGAGTAAACTGTCATCGCGATGGCGGGTCACCCAAAGGTTGGGGGGATGCTGGGTCGAGACCAAGATCCCCCATTCCCCCACTTGCTTTCACGTGCTGTTTTGAATAGAAAAGCGGTTGCTTCGTCTCGCGCGTTCGTGTCGACCATCCAGTTGTGGCGTCCCACGTGCGCTCATACTCGACCTATGGTTGTGTTCTATTACGGCGCTAGCTACAGTATCGACGAGTGTCACGGTCGGTCACCGTGTCTTTACACGTCAAATCGGTCGTTGGCGTACACTTTGCTTTTGTTGCCGCCCGAGGTCAGGTAGAACGGTTTCTCCTTCTCCTTCGGGGGTTTACCCAACGTTGTGAGCCGCGGTAATAGGTCTTCTTTTGTGCGCGGGATGCCGCGCTTTTTGTACGGGTTCTCCCACTCGTGGAGGTATTCCACGCCAGCATTGATACCGGGCGCAGAGAGCTTTTTGAGCGTGTCTTGGTTCGAGTTGTGGACTGCCTGGAAATCCTGGGACGAAATGCGTCGCAGCTTGTGGTACTTCTTCTGTGTTCGTACGGCATTCAACGGTACATCATAGTGCGCCGCAGCCTGTACAGACGCCTTGTTCGCAGGTGGGTAGGGAGTCAGTTTTGTCGGCGGCTTGGCAGCGGCAAGTTGCGAGGCAACAAGGGTCTTGGCGTTTTCCCGAATATGGTGCTCCACCGGTACGCCAAACGCCGTAGCCTCGGACGCGAGCATGGGGGAGTTGTACACGCCAGCGATCGCACGTGTGCTGACGAGGTGGTGTAGGTTCTGCGTAACTTCAGCTAACTCACGACGAGCTGCGGCCTCGACCGCTGCCGCTTCGTCCTGGACGTGGCGAAATCCCCACATGTACAACTCAGATACTCGGAGGTGACAAAAATTCGATTTGCCAGTGCGAGGAAACTCACCTCTCGTTGCTTCTGCAAATTTTCTTCGAGTTTCCGACGCATAGCCTCACCTTTCTCCGCAATCTCACGCATGTAGGCCTTGCGCACTTTGAAATCGAGTTTTGTGCGACGGCTGTGCATGCCGCGCAGCATCTTTTGGATCACAATCGCGTGGTACTCAAACACCGCTCGGTGCTGGAACGCGAGCTGCTTGCGTCGAAGCTGATGGCATCGTCGCCGCGCTAAATGGCCACGGTACACGCGTGCGAGAACGATCTCGGCATTGCTATCATATTCAGCGCCCACATGGGCTGTCAGGGACAGTGACCAATGAAAGATGTTCCACTAGACAAAACGAGATCGCGTACGTTTGCGCGGTCACCGTCGCCCGTACAAACTGGCCACGGAAAAGCCGCTGGATGTCGATCGCTGCACGTTGCTCGCGTTCTGCGTTTGCGTCGGCATCGCTACAGAACTCAATGACCATCAGTTCTCCATTGGACGCCATTCCTGAGGAGACTGTGCCCCTACCTGATCAGCGACTGTAGCCTCTCCAGCGTGGACCGCCGGTGCCGCCAGCAGTCATAGAACTGCGCCATGTTGCCTCCCACACGGAGACCAGCAGCAAGCCGCCACCGCGTTGGTCGGCACAGCGCAAACGCACCGCCCTGAGCGAGCGTGGCCCTCGCATTTTCTTTTGAGACCGCCGTCCTTTCGCCAGGAATAGCTACACTTCCCATCGATTGGATATTAATATATGTTGCGTTTCATTGATTGGTTTAAAACACCACAAGACTTTCTGGTAGTCACCTTGGAAAGTGAGCTCTTCAACTTTGGAGTCATGAACGGCAGAAAAAAAAGTAACCGAGCCCCACCAAACGCCATCCTTGCTGGGTCTTCGCTTCTCGGCCCAAAGCATCCCACCAGGCGTCGTAGATTCCCTCTTCCCGGGTCAGCACCATGGCGAAGCAGTCGTTCGCGAGCGAGTCCGAGACCTCGATCTTTGACCTGGACGACGACGGCGCCACGCCGGACGCGTCGGCCGTGGACGCCGACAGCCAGATGGAGGCCATCGAGGCCTCGATCGAGAGCTCGCTCAAAGTGCTCAATGACAATGAAAAACCCAAGAGGTTGACCATGCAGCTGATCCGCCAAAGCGTGAGCATGGCCGTCAAGCAGTCGGCGCGGCGGTTGGTTACTGAAGACGACGACGACGACGACGACAATGGAGAAGACACCCCGGAGAGATCGAATGACGAAGACGAGATTGATTCGTTGCTGCGGAAAAAAGTGCTGCGTCTGGACTGGATGAGTCTCGGCGCGATCGAGAACTTGGACGCGTTTACGCATGTCGAGGAGCTGTACCTCCAGCACAACCTGATCGAAAAGATCGAGAATCTGGACGACCACACCGAGCTCACGTTCCTCGCGCTTGGTGGCAACCGCATCAAGAGCGTCTCCAACATCAAGCACCTCACAAATGTACGTGCTCGATGCCTCGACAGGTGAAAAGGTCTTGTGGTTGACGCGTGGTGGTGACAGCTCAAGTTCCTGGATCTCTCGAACAACGCGATCGAGGACTTTGACATCCGTACGACTAATAGCGCATGATTCGATATGTGGCGTGAACGAGAGACTAATGGCGACACCGTTCTGTAGGAGAGTTCCCGCCGTCACTGGTAGTTCTCCGACTTGCCGGGAATCCCTTCACACGCCACATGCCAGCGTATATGCATCTATTCTTCGAGCGGCTGCCGAATCTCAAGCAAGTGGACCAATATCGTCGTGTTCCCTCGCATCTCGTCGAGGGGTCTCCAGTGGGGAGTCCGCAAGTGCCGTCGCCGCTGAGTTTTTCTCCGCGGAGCAGGATCAGCGAGCTCCAGATGGAAGTGGAGCTAAGCCACAAGGAACACACTCCTCGAGAAGCAAGCCTTGCGTCACAGGAGACGGATGACAGTTCGGCCATGTCTCCAATGTCCGAGTGGACGTTCGATTCGGATGAATACGCCAAACAAAAGCAGGAGCGCATGGCCAAGTGGAAACAGCAGCTGCGCGATCTCGAGACGCGCAAGCACGAGCTCGAGAGTGATATCCCGGTGATCACACGGTCCACCTCCACGGCGACCGTGCGTGCACGCCGGAAGCGACTCATCGCCAGTGCTCGCGACTCCACGGACGCCGCCATCGCCGAGTCGATTGCGCATTTCCACGCGGTACGGTTTCGCTGGTGGTGCAATACCAACCGATGGGGAGGATTTCACACAAAATTTTCAATCTGTGCTTTGCGTAGATGGAGCTGCAGCACCAAGAGTGGCAGGAGCGGCAGCACCAGGCAGCCTAAGTGTCGAAGACGCTCTGTGATTGATCTAGAGGCTTTACATGTCCTTTTGAATGAGAAAATGTGTTCCCTCTCTCACGCTCTCATTATTCTCGAGTGGATATTTCACATCCGTTCGACACCTTCATTAGTCGCAAAGTTTTGCAACTCCCCCAGCAGAGCATTGTCGGGACGACAATGCCCATCATGGCACCAATCACTTCGCACAAGAAAAGGATCGTCTCGACGGATCACAATGGGGTGTTCCATTTTCTCCCCATCCCCCGAGGCTTCGTGACTTTCGTCACGAAAGTTATCAGCACCAATGATCGAGCTGATCAACTTGGAGTTGAACCACACCCAGCATATCCCACTCATGCAAGAAGAGCTGTTGGCACTTTCATGGACGATACACTCATCGACAAGTCGATGCGGTGCTACTGATGGCTGCGTGAACACCAGCTTTTCTCCGTCGTGTTGTAGGTATTCTCTCGACGGCTCGGCCTTGGCCACCTCCGCGATCGCAGGCTTTGGCCGCACGCGAGAAACAGCCTTCCAACGCTCGATGGAACAAGAAACCACAGCGTACCTAAACTTCCGCGCGGGGTCCATTTGGCAACAAGTATCCAAGTACACCAACTCAAAATCTCGGCACATTCGACCCAGAGACCGAGTGAGCGTTCGAACCAAACGACGTGAGGTTTTCCCCATGCGGCAGACACACCACGACACAAGACCGTGAAATCTCTGCGGGTTGCTTTCACCGCTAGAAACAATAGCAGCGGTCAAATCATGGCTTTCCTCCCCAAGAGCCACCGACCGCTCGCGTTCTCTACAGTAGATCCCTCCACCAGTCAATGCGGCCCCTCCGGCACCAACGAGAAACGCCACACCCAACGGTTGCCTTTCGATACGCTGGATTCGCTGGTGGTTTCCACGCGCAGGCCCACCAGCGCAATGTCAGGGCAGACGCGTCGCTTGGGATGCCGCGGAAGCGTCGGCGATCGTTTTTGTCGACCCATGACGCCTGGCGACCGTCGCATCCATCTCCCTTGGCGATCCTTGAAGCCGACCGTTGCCGCGACTCAGGTATCCATCATCTTCTAGCCAATCAGATTGATTTATTACACATATCAACCAATCAATGCCGCGACTGTACACCGCCTTTCTCGCGGAAAATCTGAGTCGTCGGGGGCGCTGCCGCCTCGCAGCTGAAGGAACCAAGAACGCGAAACCGGCGTTGAAGCTCCTCCTCCGTTTTCGCGCAGCTGCGGGCAATGCATAACGATCGTCTCTCCTTCTCCCCCATGGCCTCCCCTGCAGGCGAGCCTACCACCGTGCCGGGTATCCGTGGCGCCTCACTCTCCAAGTTGCGTTCTCTCGCCGTCGCCCGCTGTTTGAGTTCCCACCTCTCCTTCTCTTCTCTGCATTCCGTCATGTCGTGCGTCACCATGGCCCCGCGCGCGATCGTGCGCACCAATATCGCGCTGCGTGGGCTCCAGTTCCTCTCGTCGCTCGCGGGCTTGGTGCTCATCAGCGCGAGCTTCCAGGACACGATCTTTTCGCCGTTGCTCGGCTCGCGCTCGGCCAGCCTGCTCATGCTCATGACCTACTCGACCATGATGTACGCCGCGTGGTTCCTCGTCTGTGTCGAGCTGTGCCCGCTCGTGCCGCGCCCGCGCATGCTCATGATGCGCGCGATGGATGCCGTCAGCGTTGGCATGCTCGTCACGGCCTCGGCCATCATGTTCCACTCGGACTTTGTGAGCCAGTGCACCACGTGGAACGGCATCGTCGCGTGCAAGAACCTCCACTGGTCCGTGTTCTTTTCGTTCGCGGCGGCGCTGCTGTTCGTGGCCTCGATCGCACTGACGTTTGTCCACACGGCGCCCGACATGGAGACGACCATGGAAGTGAGCGGCTACATCATTGACTCGACGCCCACCAACGCCGTGTTCTCGCCGCGCGGCGCCATCAACGCGCCCCCCACGCCGTCGGCCAAGGTCTAAGTGAGACGCTCTCCCTCCAGATCCCTAGTGTCACTAGTAGGTCGTATCCGGCCCTGGCGCCGCTCAAATCATATATTTTCCCACTTCATACCGACTGGTTCTCTCTGGGAATCCCCCTTCCATTCCGCGAAGGGCTCTCAAAAGAGGTGTGACACGTGAGAGTGGTGGGGGCATCACCTTTGTGCGCGCCAGTTCGATGTGATGCGCAATCCCATCTCCCTCCCTCTTGTTGCCAAAACTTGTGGAGGAGGGATCCGAATGTGGATGCTGTTGGCGACACAAAGCGGTCTCTCTCCGTGGATCCAGGACCAAACACCCGAGTCTCCAGGGATCACCTCGCTGCCCATGAGGGTCTTCCGCTGGACGCAACCAGCGCCAACAGGCTTTGTTTGGCCAGAGATCCCCCGAGCCATCTGAGCCTTTGCGTTCTCAGAAACCTTCCACAATCGTTGACTGTCCATCCCACTCCCCCCCGGAGGGACCACCTCCCACTCTTGTCGACCGTCCGGAACTCCAGTCTGGAAAATGTGGAACGCCTCAGAACGGCGCCCGCCCCTTTGCAGGTGTGGCTCCGCCCGTTCGTCCGATTTCCAACGGGACCTGGACACGCTCCACCCACGACTAGTCTTCCATTCCGAGATCCGCCAACCCCCCGACTGGAGCAAGAGTCCGATACATACGTAATAGCAGATCCCATGGCCACGACGGCGTCGATCCTCGTGAACCGCGTGCTCCGCGTCGGCCAGCTCGTCGCGTGCGGCGTCGCGCTCGCCGGCACGGGCTCGAGCTTCGGCGTGACCCACTCGGACGGGTTCTCGTACCAGCTCGGCTCGACTCCGGCGAGCCTCCACTTACTCGCGGCCTACACGTGCTCGCTGTACGCGCTCTGGTTTGTCGTGGGCGTCGAGCTTGGCGGGGTCGCGTCGCGCCCACGCGTGCCCATGATGCGTCTGCTCGACGGCGCCCACGCGCTCGTACTCGTGGTCGCGACGGTCGTCTTCCAGCGGTCCGACTACGTGCGCCACTGCGACAACTACGGCGTCATGCTCACGTGCCACGGCTTTCGGCGTGCCGTCACCGCGTCCTACGTGGCGACAGCGCTGTTCGCTGTCTCGATCGCCGCGACGTTTGTCGTGTCCAAGTGCCAGCCCATCAAGCTCCACCGTGGCGAGGCGCCCGCTGGGTACATCGTCGAGACCACGCCGTCGGCCAGCAAGCTCGTGGTCGCGTCGCCTCTCCAGGACGCAGCGCCCCTCTCGACCAAGGTGTAGATCAGATCCAAACGCCGCCGCGTCGAGTCGACGGACGCGTGTGGTTCAGTGTGATTTCGTCCGTGTTGCCAATACGACATGCATGTTTGTACGCTACCCAAGTGTATATATAAGGAAACTTCGCTCACAACGAGGAGGCCGCTCACAGCTCGACGCTGAAGGGCGTCGTGCAGGGCGAGGCCTCGCCGAGCCAGTGGCCGAGCGTCTGTAAGTGGGCGCCAAACTGCTCGAGCGACGTCGCGTTTCGCGCGGTCGCGACGCGCAGGCTCTTGGGCACGACGAACGGCGCGACCTCCATGGCCTTGCCACAGGCCATGGCGTCGACTTGGTGCGGGCTCGCGACCACGAGTCCAAAGCGGCCGGCAAACGGGTCCACCAGCAAGTGTGGCGCGCCGGCGTACAGCCGTTCGCGCACGAGCGCCTGCATCAATTGGATGCGCCACGCAGTCTTCTCCATGGTCGTCTCAAACCGTTTGGGCGCGCCCATGACCTGGACGTTGGTCAAGACTTGCGGGGACGCGAGGCAGAACGCGAGCCGCGGGAACAGCGTCTGGCACACGGCCTCGACGAACCGCGCGCTCTGGTCGCTGAGGATACACACGGGCCCTCGGGCCGAGACGGCCGTGAGCAGCTGGAGCGCGGCCTGCTCGATCCGTGCGAGCGCCTCGTGGAGGTACGGGTTCCGCACGACGCGCTCCTTGGCGTCGGCAATGGCCTTGGCCGACACGCGCAAGTCGAGGTGCTGCGCCATCCACTTGATGGGCACGAGCACGTCCTCAAAGCACACGACGTAGGCGTTGGGCAGCGGCGCCGGGGTGGGTTGTGTTAGTGCCGGCGCGTCAAACATGTCGCTCGAGAACGACCCGGCCTCGAGCGAGAACGCAATCTCCATGGGCTGCGGGAAAAGCATGTCGGCAACCGACGTGACCCGTGGACCGCCAAAGGAAGGTTGCGGCTTGGCGACGATGGTGGAGCGGCAATGGGTCGCCATGGAGGCCGTCGCGGCCTGGCGCTGCGTCGCGCGAAACATCTTTTTCTGCGTCATGAGTGGAATAGACGAGACGATTCCAGAGGACAGTCGGCTTGTGGGACGATGTCTGGCTTGGGGCGTCGATGGACGATCGCGAAATGACGCTCGTGATGGATCCGATGCCCACGAGACAAAGCTTTTCT
>JAADVT010000983.1:0-11697 GCA_023335895.1 Pythium rishiriense | reverse complement strand
CTTGAGAGCAGCGCTTGGTCATCAGACCGGGGTCCAGGCGACAAGGACACGGTAGAGCGAAGCGCGGGACACGGAAGTCGCACGCTCGCGGGTGGAGGCTAAGCGGGAAGGACGGTTGCCTTGCCGCCATGCTGGGCACACTCAGATCTGCCAGACTCTTGAAAGCATGAGTCATGACCACCTCTGGAATGTCGAGGCCGAACCCAGTATTGTTGAAGATATGCTGTACCCAATCAATTATGAGAGGTGAGCCTAGTATCCGAAATGCTCGGTTAGCTCGATCATTTGGCACAAATGCACTTTTTTCAGGGTCGCGAGGCGGGGTGAGACCTATCAGTTGGCTGTGCAAGTGAGCATATGTCACCGTGGACCACGTGGGCCAGTCCAGGATTGCCTGTGACGTGCTATCCTAAACCCATGATGCGCTGGCTCGTGTGTTAAAACGGCATGCACCAATATGGCGTTAGCCGTGTGCATGTTGGAAACCTACGCCTGACACGGTCTCGTCTTGGAACCCTTTCATGCCACTGACAACACTCATGTAGCGAAGCCACGCCGGCGTAGTGGAGGCAGTCAACACCGTGGGCAAGGATGTACCGAGCGTCATCATGCCGAACCCCTGCTTCCATGGTAAAAGCACGATTCAAAGCGGATCTGAGCTAGCCACTGGTACTGAAAAATTCCAGATGTCTTTGATGCAGATTATAGAGAAAGGTTGACAGGAATCGTACTTCAACGAGTTACATGGGCTTGGTCGCGACCATGGAGACCTCACCATTTGTGCGATTTCTGAAATTCACCAATGAGTTCCTGGGCTAGTTCTCATTGTCACGCACACGATCATTTTGATAACCGACACCCCTCTCCACCCAGTTTTCGGGCCATTGTTGGCTCGTCTCTTCGAAATCGCCTTCGTACACAAATACAACGTTGCCCACCGACAAGCTTGGTCCGAGGTATTCCAATACTACGTTGATTGCGCTTGGACTGAGAGGAGGAGTTCGAGGTGAGGCAAGGGCCACGCTCAGGAACGCGAGCTTGCGACGCACCATGAGCGGATCGACATCCATGTCGTCCAGAGCAAACTCATCCGCAGCGCTGTGGATATTTCTCGCGTAGAAGGCGACTGTGAGCGACCGCACCGTTCGCTTCGTGATTAACAGGTTTCGCTCGAGACGTCTAAAGACGTCACCGGGGCCGTCGTATCGACCTGCTGTCGTACGAGCGTGGATGCGAATCGTGTGCACGCTCCGAAGTCCCATCAAAAACTGGAAGCACTTGCCAAGAAAGGGATCGTCACAAAATAACTCGACCGAGCGCAAGCTGGACATGGCCCCAACACCAAGCGTTGGTGATTGAGACCCCTTCACACACATCGACAACGACTCGAGCAGTGGGCATGCGGCTGCAATCTCGCTGCAGCTGTACCATGCCTGATGAATGGCACTCAAATGACGCAGCCTCGGCCAAAACAACGGCAGTGCAACGGCCATCTCAGTCGGCAGGATCGCGAGAATACCCAACGTGAGTGTTGTCACACTCGCCGCATGGGCAAAATTACCTTCGTACTGTGTGTCGATTATCTGCGTCACGTGGCGACTTTGGACCCAACCACAGCCGACGCCCGGTATAATAACTGCAACAGCGCTGGCACCGGAATCATTGTGGGCCGCTAGAGCCGTCTCACATACTTCCACGCGGTCGCCAGTTGTTACCGCCAAGGCTTTTTTGGCATCCTCCGGAAATCGAACGTCGGCTGCACCTGTGATTATCGCCGTTCGCCAGAGAAATCCGTTTCCAGCGTCAATTTTCATCTGCACGAGCTTGTCGATGTCGTGCCCCGTGATGTGCGAAAATAACGACGCAAGAGGATATTGAGACCGTGCGAAGCGACCCACCGACTCCCAACCGAGTATCCGACCAAACTCGTCTTGACCATCGAGATGCAGCGATCGCCACGAGGTGTATTTCGTCTGTGGATGTAAGACGGCGTACATCAGCCACAAGAGGTCGCTCGGCGTTTCGACGGCGACGCTAAGCTTTTGAAGCGATCGCGAGAACGGCAGTAGCGTACAGAGACACGCAAAGTCGGGCTTGACACTCGCTAGGTATGTCACGTCGGTGGTCGAAGTTGTCAAGTTGAGCTCCACCATCCTTCCGAGCCATTCGGTGCCGACCTGGCCGATGACACGCGATAGAAATGGTGCAAACTTGCGCCATGGAGACACGGACAGCGACCGTGGTGGCATCTGATGTGTCCAAGGGAACTGGACCTCAACAGTCATCGTTGGTGGCAGTGCCTCACACAAACCGGCAATCATTTCGCGGCACGGTGTGGAAAGCCCGTGGTACAAATACTCGGAATCTTTGCGTGGGGTCACTTGCACCGCCGACCAGACCAAGTCATGTTGGACCGACGAAGCGGAGGCCACGGTGGTTGCTGCGGGCGCAATACACCTGATCCAACGTGCAGTCTCCCGCTCAGTTCGCTCGAAGTAAACGGTGACGACGCACTCTACTGGCGCCTGAGCGTACCTGCAGAACGTGCGGGTGTACACCAACAACCTCTGTCCTGCTTGCGACAGCGGCCACGGCTTGGAAAACAGATCTGTCAACCAGCAGTTTAACGTGTTGTGAGGAGTCGTTACGACGCTCGCTCCCAATCCGAAGACCACACGAGGAAATCGTCGGCGCGCCAGCAGCGATCCGGGGATCAACGCTAACGTAAGTACGTCATTCCAAAATGCCAAGTTCTCGTCAACGAAGTACCCCGGACAACGGCTCACGGACTCGAGCAGCAACAAAGCCTCGCGCAGGAGCTGGCCTGAGCACTGAGCCTTGTAGTCTGAATCAAGCGGCACGAACACGAAGATGAGTTCGTCGTACACTCGAGTGAATCCTTCCACTGGATGCGAGGCGTCGAGAAACCATTTACATACGCCAGCACGGCGCAAACAGTCCACGCTGTGCGCTACAATATCACGTGCTTGGCGCTCTGACAGCGTTCGCGACGGGATCGCAGCCATCATGGCCGTGTTGAGTCTCTCACCTGGGATTTTGCTTTGTGGGAAACATTGCCCCTGAAGCGTCGATCCCTCTCGCAGAGAAAAGAGCCTGAGGTGTGGGACGAGACATTGATTTATGGTGACCTGGTGAGGCGAAAGCGAGAGAAGAATTGATGGATATCGTGATTGACGATGGGTTGTATGCCGCTACGTATCGTACCACGCGCTGCCCGGAGTCTCCGTCTCGTTTCTCGCCAAAAGATCTTCGAGAATTTGCTTTGGCATGACAAACATGCCAAAGTGGTCGATTGAGAGGCCGAGGTAGTCGAAGACTAGGCGCACCAGGCTCGTGTCCATGTTGGAATTGGCATCGTTCGGCTTCGCGAGGTGGAGTACGCTGAGAAATGCGAGCTTGCGCGTGGCGACCGACACAGGATCGTTCTCTGGACACTTGCGCATCATTCTCGTCTGCTCGGGTGTGAGGATCGCCGTCACGCAGCGCAAGGAATGCTTGCTGACAAGAGACGACGAGATATCGTGGTGCGACAACCCAGGCGTATCGCTTGGGACGTCGACCCGCAAGAAGAGTTCAGAGAGCGCCGGGAAGTGGCGATGGCGGCTAAGCCACTAGCCACACGCGGCCACCAACTCAGCGGGGCAGTGTAGTTCCATGGCCTTCAGCTTCGTAAGCGAGCACACGTCGCTACCCACAAGTTCTGAACTAAACCGGCAGTTATTGATCGATTCAACGTTCGGTAAAAGCGCGTGGAGGTCGCTTCGTTGGAACCAGCCTTGGCCCGACGTCCGTAGGTGCTGAAGGGATCTGCCCATCAGACGCAGCACGACTTCTTGGTCTGCGGGCGAGATTAGCGGGTCATGGATAGAGAGGCTAGTAATATTCGGCGGTGGCGCTTCGGCGTATTCCGTTCGACTGATGCGGGACAGTTTACATCGCTCAATCCACCCCTTGCAGTAGCCAGGAACGATGATAGGAACCATCGGCGCGGCAGTCTCGGTACTGTCCTCGCAGACCTCAACCTGATCCCCGGCATCCACAGTCACGATACGGACCGATTTGGTCGCAGCTTCGTAAACCTTGGCACGTTTGGTCACTCTCGCTGTCGCCCACTCCAGGGCTCGTTCGGCTCTCCCTTCACTACCGCGCTCTTGTGGCGCGGGCCAGTCCTTGAGCATCCCAAGCCGCGAGCGAGCATGGAACAGCGTTGCCCACACGCTCCAGTCGATCGGGCGTTCCCCATCTGGCGCGACATGGATCGTCAACGTTCGCCAGTTGGTCTGAATCGCCCTCGGGTGGAACACGGCGTATCCGAGCCAAACGAGGTCGTGCTGGTCCTTGATCTCGACCCGTAACTCCTCGAGCGACGTCATGAACGGCACGAGCGAACACACACTGGCTACGCTGACGCGCGAGCCGCTCTGGTTGCGCGAGCTTCGAAACGCTTGCACGAGATCGAGGATCTTGAGGTGTCCGTCCATTTTATAGGGCGAGAACCCATATGCGCGGTGGACAAACGGCGCGAGAACCTCATCGAGGATGCGCGGGGCGCGCGTGGGTGTCACAA
Source organism: Pythium rishiriense (assembly GCA_023335895.1). Classification (NCBI taxonomy): domain Eukaryota; phylum Oomycota; class Peronosporomycetes; order Pythiales; family Pythiaceae; genus Pythium; species Pythium rishiriense. The sequence goes on along the minus strand of JAADVT010000983.1, from coordinate 7,109 downwards.
TGAACCTCCACTTGAACCGCAGGAGTTGCATCTCGACGCGTATCGCGTGCGGCACGGCTGAGAAAAACTCGGTCAGCATCAATAAATCCTGAGTGTCGAGTCCCTCGCGGCGTCGTTCGTGGTGGTGGCGTCCGAGGATCTCGATGCCCGTCCACTGGAACGCGAGGACCACCAGTGCGTGACGCCACGTACGCATTCGCCTGCGCCGCGACGTGCATGAACAGCGCGCGATTGACCTCGAGTTTTTTGCGCAGACGGAAGCGAATGGAACAGTCGATGGGCGGAGCGTCGTCGTCGTCGTCGGTCGGCTTTCCAAACAGGTCGAGCACGCGTTCCTGGAGCAGCGCAAGCTCCTCGTCGACGGTTTCCGTCGGGTGCCAGTGTTCACCGTTGCCGATCCGAAAATCCCAGTGGACCACGACCCGCGGGAACGCGACGGTCGCCACGGGCCCGGCCAACGGGTGCTCCGAGAGCAGCAGGTCGTCGCCCAGTGTGTCGACCCAAAAGGCAAAGTTTTCGTGGAACGCCAGTCCGTCGTATCGGCTCACGGCGCGCCACACGCGCAACGCCTCGGCGATCACGTGCGCGCCGGGCGTCGCGCTGTCGACGCGGACCGCGCGCGTGGCCGAGAGATCTTCGAGCGGACGGTCGCGAGTCACGCGTAGCACGAGCGTGTCGTGGCGCCAGTGGAGCGCACCGCGCGGCCGGGAGGCCATGAGCCGGCACGTGATGCCGTGGCGGAGCAGCCGGTCCACGTTGGCGACCACGCGCGCGCGCGCCGCGGCGACGACCGTGGCGTCGACCGGATGTGAGACCGTCATCTTGGGTTTTGTTGGATACGAGAACGGGTTAGTGACATGGGTTCAACAGTGACTTTTCCCAAATGTTGCGGAATACTACCAGAATTCTATGACGAAATAACGATTTCAGCGTCCTTCCTTGGGCAGGATCTTGGCGTGCTGTTGGAAGTACTGGAGGACGCCGGTCGTGAACGTGACATCTCGCTGGAGATCGGCGACGCTGTGCTTGGTCCAGTCGTAGAGTCCCAGCACGTCGGTCTCGAGCCGTGCGACCGCCGCGCGGAGCGCCTCCACCTACGGAATACGGTCAGTGTCAGTCGACAGGGTTTTTGTTGGCCATCCTCTTTTTTTTACTCGCACCGTAGTTTCTTGAGCGTGGCAGATCGTGTCTACGTCGGATTTCAAGGTGGCTACCGTACTAGACAGATCATTCAGCCGTTCGATTTCGCGGTGGATGGCGGCATCCAAGGAGCGCACGGCCTTGGCGTCGTAAAGCTCTGTGGAGTCCACGGAGTTAGCGGGGGCACTACCGCTTGGCCGAGAGCCCAGTTCGTCGACGCGTACGCGGATCGAGCGCAGTTCATCTTCCCACTGGCTTTGGGCTTTGAGAAATCGACGCGACAACTCACTCGGGACCTTGGTTATCATCTAATGCGCTCACACAGCGTAACTCGTCAGACCAGGTCAACTGTCACGATCCAAGTGTGCACCACCCCACCGAATCGTATGCGATCTGGATCTCCTGGAACCGCACATCGATCTCTCGTTTAAGAGATTGATGGCTCTTGCTGGACTCTCGCAGCCGTGTCGTCATCGCATCAAACTGTTGACGATCGGCATTCCGGTATGCTGCCAACTCCACCTTCCTGCGAGCATCACATATTTGGTCCAGTAAGGATCCTCAGCAACGCGGAATCGCCTACTCATCCGCCACGTACACTGTCTCAAGATTGGACGCGAGCTCGCTAAGCTTCTGGGTCACGACCATGCTGGACCGACTACTTTCCATCAAGACAACTGCCTTTGCCGTATCGGACGGCTGGATGCCGTCGGCAAACTTGGGCGCGATCTGCGCACTCATACTGGATGGCAAGATCAGTTTCAACTTGAGCAGCTCCTTATCCAGCGCAAACAACTTTTCGTCCATCTCCATGATACGCGCGTGGGTGGACTGGCTGGAGGCAGTGTGCTGGTCTTTGACGCGCGCGAGCTCTTTCCGCAGAGAGTCGATGGCGTCGTCCATGTTCTCAACCTGTTGGGAAAGGAACTGCTTGGTGGCTACCAATTCGTGCTGCACAAGCCGCACTTCTGCTAGCAAGCTGTCCTGAGCGTCTTGAACTTGTGCGACAAACGCTTGGAGCTCCTGTTGCAGTGGCACGGAGGTTTTGTCAGTCACACCTCCACGACATTCCACTTGCTCGTCGAGTCGTACGTATTTCTCGGCCTGGAACTCCTCTTTGACCTGCGCCAACAGCCGTTCCATGCGCTCGTCCAGTGCCCTGGAGAAGTCGGCATCGCGAGCCTCAATGTCGTGGATCTGCTGCTGCAGGCTCTCCAGTACTTCCTGGGACGTCTCGTCGAGGGTCAGTTGGTGGCGCTTCTCGACTTGCATCATCTACAACTTTAAATATATGAGACACTTGGACAACGCTCCTCCAACTCACCGCTCCTCCCTCCGACCTTGACAGCCCTGGCCAGCTCATCGACTTGGGGTACAAGCTCCGTCGTGACGGCCTTGAGACTCTGGCGGGTCTTGAGCAGCGTCTGCTCGGCCTGCTCACGCCGGAAGCGCTCGCTCATGAGGTTCTTGCTACCGCCCAGCATGTGCGGGGCCATCTTGGCGGGCGTCGCGCCGGCGGTCGACGCCCGCGAACGCACCGACGACGCGCCACTGACACTCGACGCCACCATCCACGACGAGTCCCGACGTAACCTCGCGTCGCTTCGCGTCCCGGGAACATCCGTATCTTGGGGGGAGCGTGAGAAGGGGCGCACCGTAAATAACCTGACAATGAATTCTTTCTGTTATTTGACATCCGTTTTCTCCATCGAAATGAACGCCAGTTGGATCAACTCATTTCACTGTTGATGCACAGGGGCTTTCACAGTAGCTGAGCCCCAGGCCGAGTCGCTGGTGGCGTCGTGGCCTCGCCGAGTGTGATTGTCGAGAGCGGCGTGAGCGCCGACAGTCGGAGCAGCTCGGCGACCTCGGCGAGCTCGAGACCGGCGGCGACAAACCCGTCGGCGTAGCCGATCTGGACGAGCAGCAGCCCGACGCGGCCCTCGCGCGTGAACTGGAACGAGCTCGTACACGAGAACCGCACGGTCCGGTCCATGCATTTGCGTAGCAGCAGTCGCGCGGCGGCCCACGCCGATGGCGGGAACAGACCACGCACCGTGGCCTCGCCCACGACGGCCTCGACGCCGATGCGGACATGCACGACGGGACACTCGAGCGAGCCGGCGACCACGGGCGGGCCCACGAGCTCACCCGAGTACCGCGTGAACGCCGACGTGTGGAGCCGCCACTGGTCGAGCACCGTCTCGGGGCCGCGCACCGCCGACAGGCCCACGTCGACCTCGGGGTCCATGATGCTGTACACGTAGGGCTCTTGCCGCGCGTCGCCCGGTCGCAGTCCATGGCGGAAAAGTGCGTGGTACTCACGCACGACCGCGACGCGCGAGCTCTCGAGGCTGTGGCGCGAGCGGAGATACTTGGCCTCCCACACGCCGAGCAGGAACTGCTTGTCCTGGACCGCTGCCCGGAGTGCCTCGACCTGGGCCTCGAGCTGAGCGGCCGCCTGTTCCTGGCGCTTGCGGTACGCACGGCCGCGCTCGCTGTTGCTTCGCCCCCGGCGCCGGCGCGGGGCTGCCGGTGCCACGACCGCTCGGTCGGGCGCTGCCTCCACTCGTTGGTCGGGATCGCCACTGGACGGCGTGTCCGGGGCCGCGATGTGCTTGAACCGCGCCATGGCCGAGGCGTCAAGTGGCAAGTGAGACCGAGCCCATCGTGTGAACGATCCCCCAGGAGGCAGTGCAGCGGCTTTTGAAGGCGCCACCGAGGATCGCAGCGGGTTTTGGAAGCAAGAGTGGAATCGTGGATGTTTTTCCCCCAAACGTCTGGGTGGCCGAGTACTAAATCGTTACACGCTGTGAGAGCCCAGAAACCCGGCTGCTGTGGTTGCGCTTGGGCCGGCCATCGAGAACGACCCACGAGGAGGGGAGCGGAGGCAGAGGACGCGCGATGGATGGATACGGGTTGAGTTATCGTTATAGAATGTGGGCTGGGCGGACCAGCCAGTTCAGGTAAGGACAAGAGTCCCTTGGACCAGTAAAGGGTGAAGATCCCCCGTCCTCCTCCTGGGCGCCAGCGGTGCTGGGATTTCGCGGCTCTCGAGTGGGCGGAAAGCCACTGAGCAGCGCGTTGAGGGCCGGACATTTGTACGAAGGCGGCGATGGAGAATCCCGAAGAATACGACTTGGGTCGGATTGGTGAGGAGACCCTTTCGCGTGTTGTCACGTTTGTCATACCGAGCGTGGAGACACCGTGGGGAGCTCCTCCTCGTTCGTTGGCGAGAGATTCACAGAGTCCATCACGATGCTTTTCTCTTTTATCCTTGTTGAGTACAGGACAACCGATACAGTTTGGAGCAAGTTCCACTGATGTGCCGAGTCTCAAGCGAAACCCAGTGCCTTGACAAAGTCGCCAAGCGAAGAACGAAACGGCAAAGCTCGAGCTTCGGCTTGGCGATACCGCGGCGGTGTGGTGTGCGTTTGATATAGGGGCACGCGTTCCCTAGCATTCGATCTTGGACTTGGCAATCCCTATCTTCCCTAGAACGTTTCGCATCGTCTTGAAGCTCGACCATCCTGCACCGACTTCTCCATGACTTCCACGCCCCACGTATCAGAGGCATCATGGTGACCCTGTCTGTAGACGTCGGTGACACCTGCTGGTGTCTGCCTCGCGCCGCATCGAGTTGGTGGGCAACGACTGATGATTCGTTCGGAGGTGAAATTGTTGATCTCCATAGGGACAATTTGCGGACAATTTTAGAGAACCCAATCACAATGGCTGCTCACGAAAGTAGCCCACCGCCGTCGCGACGCACCATGGTACGATAAACGTGGATGTGTTGAACCTTTCGAACGTGGTGATTCACCGAGCGGGAATCTATGCAGAACGTTAACCACAATATGTTGTGCACATAGCGATGTGCCGACTCGCACCAACGTCCACCGAAACGACATTTCTATGACCAATGGACAGTCCACTTATGGACCTGGCGCCCGAGTCCAAGTGAGCAACAGAGCATGAACGAGCCAAGCGTCTTCAAGAGGTGCGTTCACCATGGATGGATCACGCATGGCCGTTGGTGTGGAAAAGATCAGTGATGAGAAAGTATTATGCAGTAGCACAACAGATCGGTTCTTCTCAAATCCTCAGAGGATATGCTAGCTCCGTTAGCACGCCCCGCCATCGCGAGCCTTCTCTTACTTCGATGGCGAAGAAACGGATTATTCGCGATTGGAATCGAGGCTCTCGCAATCGGCGAGTTTGTGTTGGGGGGCTTAGGCGTTGGATTGGTGACAGAAGTTGTGTGTTATAAGTAGCCATTTGCTCTGTAGCTTGATCCACCCTCGCTTGTTCCTTTCTGTGACCAGGCGCGTTCAGAAGGTGTTGTTGTGGTGCGTTGCTTTCCTGCCACGGTTGGCACTGGCCTCGACAATGCCACAGTGCTCAGATGCATCCATGTATTTATTATTGTGTTGGCGTTTTTCAACAGAAAGATGAATGATATCCCGTCACACTCAGAGAAGTCCACGTTGGTTAGAATGGTCGACCACGCACACACTCTTTTTCGGGGGGGGGACCTCGGATACTCGACACCTCAGCACACGACGTAAGTCGGTACGCATCGGCTGTCACATCGGCGTCGCGCCCAGCATTCGCGAGATGTTGACAAGCGAGACGCCAGCGCGCTGGAGTCCTCCGATAAAGTCAATGTCGGCATCGACGCTCGCGATGCGGCCATCTCCCGTGAACGCGAACCGCGCCGTGCAGTCGTACACGACGTCGAGCCCGTCGAGCTGAGCGGTGAGCGTCTTGTCGAACAACACGTGGGGGAACATGGTCTCGAGTGTCAGCCGACTGATGCCCGTGACCACGTGCGAGTGGACCTCGACCACGGTCGCGTCCTCGACGCCGCGGACCGCGACGCTCTGGATGCGGCCTTCGTACTTGCGGTGGGCCGCCGTGTAGATGCGCCACTGGTTGATCACGGCTGCGCGGCCGTGTGCGTCGCCCACGCGGGCGTCCTCGTCGACGGCCTCCATCACGAACGCTGTCTGGCGCCGCGCGCGGTGGGTCAGCGACTGCTCGCGACACTCGTGGTGGGGCCCCCGCCACTCGGCACACGCACACGCGCGGTAGCCGTGGTTGAAAACGCTATAGTACTCGCGCACGAGCCGTTCGCGTGAGCCCGCGGGCCCATGAGCCGATCGTAGAAACTGGGCCTCGTACACGGCCTTGGACTCGACGAGCGCGCGCACGTGGCGGGCGAGTGCGTCCTGCTGGGCCTTTTTGCGAGCGCGGAAGGCCTTGCCGCGCTCGCTACTGGTCTTGGCGCGCGGTCGCTCGACACGCATGGTCTCCACATGGGGGGCCATGGGCTCGACCGTCAGCAGCAGTGGTGGAGGACCCACGGAAGCGTCGCGGCGACGTGAGATGGAGCTCATTGTGAGGTGGGGGGTCGAGTCTCGACGTTGCGACTGGATCTCACCCAGCGAAAATAATCCGATTGCCGCTCGCCGTTCGCAATCCCGTGGAAGGTTTTCTGTTAAAAACGGAAGGGGGGAATTGTCGAACGATTCTCTTGGAAGTCGAAGGGCCACTGTGACTGGTGGCGACTGTGGGGACGACGAGCAGGTCCAAAGGTTGATGACACAGGTACTCATTCGGGACAAAAGTTCTTTGCGAGCAGGAGCCAGCCAAGCGAAGGCGATCCTTGGAAGTGTGGTAGGTTGAGGGGAGACACCATGGTCAGCTCGACCACCCCGTCGCTCGAGAAGTGATGCTTTTTTTTTTTTGGTAGGTTTTGGACATTCCGTCTTCCGAGTGGAAAACGACAGGTGTACAAAACAATTGGTGTGCTCACGACGTAGATCGATGTTGGCGACGGTTCTAAACGCCAAAGAGTATCTCCCGACGCTCAAGTGTTGAGGAGTGGGTGCGTAAGTGGGGTCCTGCAACGCGACCACGAAAGAGCTACGGTAGTGTCTGGAGTCCTCGCTCCACAATTACAGCAG
>JAADVT010000982.1:0-11705 GCA_023335895.1 Pythium rishiriense | reverse complement strand
CATCTTGACGCCGGATCGGTCCGCCCATCGCTCAGCTGCCCGTCGCGACCACCTGGCTCGGCACTGGCGTATGCCAATAATATCGGAGACCGTGGGCTTTCTGAGTGCCTGTCGTCCCCCTGGCAAGCAATCTGGTGTAGCCAGTATGGGTGCGAATTACAGGCGCGACGTGACTGTCGCCCTGAGTATCCAACGGAAGAGACCTGTGCTGAGGCTCCTCATTTGTCAATCCGCCTCGGCCGGCCCACCGCGTCTTCTTTCTTGACCGAGATGTCGGCGCCCAAGTTCAGCAACCCATTCGCGCCGCTCCACCTGTCGCGGGAGGCGCAAACCCAGCTCCGCGAGCTCGCCGAGCTCTTCGTGGGCGAGGCCATGGCCAACTACGAGCAGTACCTGGTCAAGGACAAGCGCCAGCTGGACCCGGCGCGCTGGAAGTTTCTCAAGCAACGCGAGGACGTCCGCGTGTACTGCGAGCGCCGCAAGCGGAGCGCCAGTGGCAGTAGTGGCATGAGCCGCGGCGGTCGCACGGCCAGCCACGGCGATTTGATGCGCCAATCGTCGCGTGAGTCGGTCGACTCGGTCATGGAAAGCGACGATGACATGGATGCGGGAGAGGGCTCGGCCGGCAAGAGCCCGTCGGACCTGCCCGTCATGCTGACGGTGGGCACGCTCGTCGGCGACTTGTACGACACGATGTACGGCGTCGTGAACCCGACGCTCGACATGATGCGCATCAAGACGTCGTACGTGGAGGACGTCGTGGTGAACGCGGCCGTGCTTGCCGCGATCGAGGAGCCGTCGTTGGAGGACCCGTTTCGAAGCCTCTCGGTCAAGTGGGCCATCAAAGGCCAGCCTATCCACATCCGCAGTATTGTCAAGAACCGCGACATGGTGTACATGGAATCGACGGGGCTCACCCGGCTACCGTCCACGGGCGAGCTCGTCGGGTACCAGCTGCTCCACTCGGTCAACTTTGCCGAGACCCGAGTGCTGCCCTACGCCCAGCGCGGCAACATGTCGATCTGCGCGCTGTACCGCCAGCACGACAAGTCGAGCGTCGACATCTACGCGCGCGGCTTTCTGGACCCGACGGGCCGCATCATGCGTGCGCTCGTGATCAAGTCGGCGACCGACGTCATGATCTCTGTCGGCCGTAACATCGCCTGCGCGCACCTCAAGAAGCTCGCGTACGCGCTGCGAAGGCGCCACAACCCGGCGCTGCTCAGCTCAACTTTTGACGACCGGCTCAAGCTCCGGCTCGCGCACAAAAAGAACGGCCGCGACGAGAGCTCGAGTTGCGCGATCTGCGACAAGGGTCTCTCGTCGCTGGCGTCGCTCACGTTCGGCAAGAAGAGCCACGGCACGCAGTGTCGGCTTTGCCTCCAGCGCGTGTGCTCCAAGTGCTCGGTCACCAAGAAGCTCAGCTCCATCTCGCCGCATGACCAGTACCTGTATCAGATGAACATGCCCTTCTGTTTGCTGTGCGTGACGGCCGTGACGCAGGCCAACGCGTTCGAAATCGCGTGCGACGAAGTGACTCAGAATGATGCACCGCTGGGTTACGGACGCAGCATCACATCTTCGATCTCGTCCACCAACATCAGCGACTCGTTGGACGACCACAGCCTGCGCAGCGTCAGCCAGGCGTCGCTTGACTCGCCCTTGGGTATGGGCCGCCGGTACTAGATGTCATCCAAAGAAAAACAATTTTTTCAGCCACCCGTTTGTACCATAAATCCACATCAACCAACAGAAAAAACATTCAAACCACACTTCCCCTCTGCATTCCTACTCCTCTACTGGTTGACGCACGCCTTCGGGTGGCGCTCGACCAATTCGTAGATCTTTTGAAGGTTCGGGAACGGTGCAGTCGGGACCGACGGAGCATCATACAAATACGTGCCGCTGCTCAACTGCGACAACGTTCCATAGATCGCGAGGTCCGCGATCGTGAGAGTGCCCCCTGTCGCGTACGGCGAGGCCCACGAGCCAACACGGTGATCAAGGTGCGTCAGGAACTTGGGGATCGTCTCCGTCGCGAGTTGACCAACAAAAGCTCGTTTCTTCTCCGTATCTCCAGTCGTGTATGCCGGATAATACCACCAGTTCTGAAGTTCTTCGAGTTGTCCAAGCAGCTCGTCGATTCGAAAGGAAAGCATTGCGTCTTGGCCCGCTGGATATAGACCGCCAAGCGATCCCACAAACCGGAGAATCGCAAAAAACGAAGAGATCACACGACCGTCTTTGGTTGCTAGCGCGAGCCCTGGGGCACCATCAACCCGCTTGTTTTCAAAGGCAATCCCCGCGATACGGAGTGCGATGCGAACGGGCTCGCCACGCGTAGCCTTGCCGACACCCCGATCCGTAAGTTGGAGTGGCATTTCATCCGCTGTCGCTTGCAGAGCGTAGTACATTTTGACTTTTGGATGATTTTCGACCTTGTCGATGCTCTGAAGCCAGTGCGTGATCTTGGATCTATCGGTCACAAACTCTTCCCAGTCCGGACGGATGATAAATCGAACGAAACTGCGGAGTACGAGGTCGTGGATGAAAAGAGGTGTGGACTCTCCTGAGAAAGTCGGGTGCGCCTTGAGCGCAGCGAGCTTGGCGTCGATAGCGTCGAATGACTGAGGGATGATGAGAGTCGTGAGTTCATGCTCAAGCTGACGTTGATGGGACTCGTCGGGCTCTCGCTCCCAGCGTAGGCATCGCTCCGTGAAGACTTCGACGAGCTCCAGGATCTCATCGATGAGCATCGCCCCAGTAGCGTCGTTGGCCGGGTAGAGCCCCGATAGGCGTCCCGCGAAACGTAGCATCGCCATGGACTCGGCGATGGCCATGCCATCCACTTCGAGTACGGGTAGCATGGCGTACGGATACAACGCGCCCTGGGAAGTACTTGAAAAGCCATCACAGTACGGTACGCGTTTGTCCTCGAAGGCGACGTCGCCGATGAAGAGCGCGAGCCGCGTGGCCTCGGCGCGGCCTCCAAAGTCAAAATACACGAGCTTGAGCTGGGGGGTTTGCATCTCAAGTTGGTGGTCAGTGCGGTCGTGTTTTAGGAACTGGGAGACGGCAGTCGTGTTCTGGGAGGCGACACGGGTGCCGCCGTCGAAGAGCGTGGACAAGATTCTGCAACGATCGCATCATCATCCACGATCTTTCGAGGTGAACCCATTTGGTTTTCAGCCAATGAATCCGCACAGATAAAGGTTCAACCTGTGACGTGTGTTAACTACTGCGAACTGTGCAGTTGTGAATCCGTTTTGTGACGTGTCAAGGAGTTGCCGTCGGTGCCCATCGAGAACTGGCAGGTGCTAGGGTACTATGCTGGCCGTGCTTCCGCGACTCTGCAGCCGAAGAAGACGTTTGAGGCGGCGGAATCGAAATATATATTGCCACCAAACAGACTCGAGGTCTTTGAGTCACGTGGGCATCGCATCCAGGACCTGAAGTGTTTTTCTGTATCATTATCGACACGGTATGATGTACGACTATCCCATCAGTATTTGCTCTGCTCCACCTATTACTGTGCTCGTGAGTTGTCAAAGATCTAATTTGCTGCTGGGGTCTTGCACAAGATGGACTGTCGCGCTCTCCACTACGTACTCGTCTATCGCGACGTGCTCACCTGTGGGCAATACCAGCTTGCGATCAAATAGCTTCCTCGAGTACTCGTCGTGTTCAAGCAGCTCAGCATAGACTGCCGCGATGTTGGTCTCGTCGGACTTCCGGAGCCGCTCGGCCGGCCAAACAATCACGAGCACAGTGAGGACAAGCAACAGGAGGATTCCCACAAAAGTGGAGACTAACGACGCGAGTGGAATGCTGAACTTGATGATGTGTTTCTCCAGGTCACCCTTGAGCGACGTGGTGCCGATGGCCGCGACCTCGGCGCTCGCGCTTTGCGTGTTCACGCTCATGTCGTGGAGCTTGACTGTCTTCACGGCAGCGTTCTGGAACAGGTAGAAGATCGCGGATGTGTACAGCGGCTGCAGAGGGCCGTCGATGTATAAACGGTTTCGCTCGACGTGCGTGATGTAAGAGTCGACGAGTGACGAACAGATCGTGCGATTCCCAGTTTGGTCATTTACGGGCGCGGTCGACTGGTTAAAGCGGCTCTTTTGGATGTATTCCCACTCGAAATAGTTGCTTGTTGATGATGCAAATGAGTCTGGGGATGTGAGTTGTATGTCCTCGGGATAGTAGAACGGACGGGTGTTGAGCGAAACGAGCTGCACAGGATCACGAAAACCCCGAGACATCAGCTCTGCTGGCAAGTGGTCCTCGCCGAGCACGAGCATTGGCACAGAGTTGTCTTGCCAGTTCATTTTTCTCACACTCGCACCTTGCTGCGCGACGTCGCCGAGTGCGTAAAGCAGCCCGTTGCACTGAGAGCTGTCTACTGTCGTATTGATGCCACACGAGGCGCTAAACTTGGTACTCAGATTTTGTACTGTCCACTCCAGCTTGGCGAACGAGAGTACAACGTGGCGTTGGGGGTTTTCAATCCATGGGACAATCTCGTCAGTGCCTATCTCGAACGTGTCACCGCTCATATACGAGCCAAGTCCGAACAGAAACACGCTGTTGTTTTGCTTGACGCACTGCGTCGGAAAGTAGTTGCGGTACTCGGAGCTGTACTTGAGCTTTCCAGTCGAGCAGTTTGTAAGGTACGGCATGAGCTGCAGTTGCTTTTTGAACGGAATCGTACCGGATTGGTCCAGAAAGATGCAGCTCGAATGACCGCATGTCTCGCGCGGGGTCAAGTACGGGTAACTCGCCTGATCGCACAGCAGTCGCGTGATTTGCTCCATATCCTGAGATGTCTCAACACCACGTTTTCGCAGCCGTTCACGAGTCTCGGCGGTGAGTGCGCCGTTTTGGTCGCAGACCCCGGTCGTGTCGCGGTACTTTGTGGTCTTGACGTACGGCATATCGATCGTCATAGCAGTGAGCTTGATTTGGGGGTTCACGGTGAAAGTCGAAAGGGTGAGTTTCATCGTGTTTGGATCAAGTTGGGGTACTGTTGTCGTGAACCCAGAGATCATCTTGTCCATGAAGTCTGCTAGTCCGTCGGGTACATCGCCATCACCGGCTACTCTGTGTCCGGACAGGTTAGTCATATCGGAAAGGTCTTGAAGCGTGCTGACAGCACCACTGCAGCGCTTTTGAACATCGAAAGCACCGCCTAAGTCCAAGTCCTGACTGGAATCAAGTTGACTGTGGTCTTCCTCATCTAAACCGTCCCCATCTTCTGGACCGTCCCAGTCTCCTGAATCACCCCAATCTCCTGAGTTCACCCAATCATCTTCACTAAAATCGTCGCCTTCTTCACCGTCTCCACCCTGAAGGTGTCGCTGCCGTCTGCGTGAAGACAGATCTGCCATGCTGGTGCCCTCTTGAAGTTTATGATACAAGGCGGGGTTCTCAACTTGAATACACGGGTACTCGAGCGTAGCATCTGAGTCGGAAATCGAACGCTCGAAGAGGAGCTTCCCCTGCAGTAGTATCTCGTACAACACGAGCCACGAAATATTGGACGCATTTTTAAATGAGGCGAAGTTGTTGTTGAGCTCGGTGATCAACTCCCCACCGGATGTTGGAGACAGTTGGAGTGTGACTGTGTGGTCTGGAACGAGGGAGTACGGCGTTGCATTAATGTTCCAGTCCATCAAAGGGAACCCGTAGACGACCGCAGTCGAGCGCAATTCCTTCACAGACGGAAGGTTTGTCGGCGTGGACCCGGAACTTATGTTTTCGCGGGTCAGACTACATGGAGAATCTGTGCGGACCTCGAACGGCGTCGCCTGACGCAGCACTGCACCACGGAGGATCGTGTCTAGGATGCTGCTTCTCGTGTCTTGAGTCGCGCCGTCTGCCATGGAGGTAGTAGTGAGCGCTTGCACGTCGATGGTCAGATTGGCTACGAGATCATCCTTCTGGAAGATCCGTACAATACCGGTTGTCTTGTGGCTCACAAAACTCGCAGTGATTCCGACATTCAAGATGTAGGTGATCAACGGAGCAAGCGCCAACATACACACACGCTTGAATCGTGTGCCGCCAGTACCAGGATCGTCACGAGGATACCAGCGCACGTTGGCGAGAAATACCCCAACGACGACCGTGAACACTTCGAAATATTTGTCTATGACTTTCCCCACTGTCGCTGTCGCGTACCCATTCAAGATTTGGTAGGTCTCAATCCGCGAGTTCACCACCTTGGTGCTGCCGAGATCGTCAAGCACATTTTTGTCGATGGGGACGCCTCTCGCAAACACCGACAGCAGCGCGACAAGCGCGCTCACAAACACAACCATAATTGAGACGAAGCGCCGGCGCGAGAGAAGGATCTCCGTTGTGATATGAGGCTGGTCAACGCACGCTTCCCCCTCCGGTTCTTGTTCGCGCTTGGTGATCAACGATTCGTCCAGCGAGCGTCCGCTCTCTATGGAGTAGTCGACATTCCGCTGTCTCAGTGGCAATTGGATCTCCATCGTTTGGGCGCGGGTCGCGATAAAATGGAAAGTGCACAGAGGCAGACAATGGATGCTGTGGAGCGCTTCGTGGCACAGGACATTTGGTCCCCCGCTGTACCCACATTATTTGTCGACCGGCCTTTTATGTACAATAGTGCTTCAAGTATCAGTACATACAGGTGAGTTTGGTTGAAAATCATGGGTTCAAGACAAGAACCTATGATTTTGAACAAATATCAAAGGGTTTCGAGATACATAAAGCTGCACACACTGCCCATCAACATTGAGTTTTCGCCGGATTTCCAACAATAGGATCACCCGTCTTCGCGTCTACACAGAATTGCGGACTCATCTGTGCACACCGGTGGTGCAAGTGAGACCAATGGTATGTATGCGGTCGTGGGAACCCATCAATTGTGCAAATACCGTGCTTTGATAGAAGTGTCAGCGCGACTTCTCCATAAGACGCAAACGAAACGGCAGTATCACGAACGCTCGCGGCACTGCACGAACGTTCCAGGAAGATTTGTTCAATGGGTTGCGCCCGCGTGGTCATACGCCAAGTACAGATGCGGTAGCCGCGAATTCTCTTCCCTCAGCCCAACTTCGATCATGTTGAAATCGTGGGTATTATCAGAAATCAATCTCGAACCCACGATCTACTCTCGCCATGGGACACTCGATGTCTTCGTGAATGCAGCGTGGATCTATGTCTTTCATTCTTCAATTCACTGTCTCTAGAAGTCTTGTTTGACAACGATGAGCAAGTTATTGAAACGATTTTCGTCAAGCCTGAACCGCTCGTCCGAATTTCTCGTTGAGGTGGCAACACCTACGCTCGGTGGAGAGCCTTCCCATCTCCATTGTGCAATCTCCATGGGAGAAACCCAAGTCGACTATCTTGATGTGTCGTCTGAGATTAAGTTCATGTTGCTCGACAAAAAGTTGCTGTTCTACGCGATATCGACGGTGCTCTTCTATGGCGCCTTCACAGTCGTTGCGTACATCGGCGTGCCAGTCAAAACCATCTATGAGCCCATCGGCTCCCCGCAAAAGGCGGAGGCACTCGTTGAAGTCTACAACACCTACTCGGGCTACGTCATGGCGTTCGTCGAGGTGCTGTTGGACGTGTACATGGGTACCTTCCTGCCTGTGCTTCTCGTGTACGTCCACAACAAACTGTACCTCGCGCGGTCCCCGACTGATGTTTCCAACACCACGATTCCACAGACTATGCCGACTATGACTGCGAAACGCGCTCGAAACTTACACCGCGCGGTCCTGATTGCGCTCCCGATCACCATTGCACTCACGTTGGGCAACAGTATTCGTGGTCTGCAGGCCGGTCAGTCAAGTGATGGCTTCAAGGCGGTTATGGTTGTGGACGATCTCATGAAAGAGCAGCCCCTGATTGATCGGATTCGGTCCGCAAGTGAAGCAAAGAATGGAAAACCCACGAGTACGATGGCCCAACAGCCCAAGATGCTCAGTGTGCATACAGTTTTACACAACGCCATCTATCAGCAGTCGAAGCCGTTCGAAATCGACACGAACTCGTTATGTGGTAGTGAGGACGGCACACCATCAAACACTTCGACCGATCTCCGACTGAACGTCCACGAGATCGACTCGACCTCCGGAGTGTACGGATTTGTCGCACAAGAGTGGAACAGTGAAGCCATCTCTGAAGCTCTCGTGCCCAATACCTCTGAATCCTTCACCTATAAAGATGTGGCCGAAGCGAAAACAGAGTTACAGCTGCGTGGCTTTTCCATTTCAACAGCGTTCGACATTGTGCTCCAGGGCAAGATGGTCATCGAGCGTGCCCAGGGTTACGCGACCACCAACACGTACAGCTGCGCCGAGAGTGATGGGATAAAGGATGTGGTCACGAGTGTTGGAGACTCACCCGTGAGGCGATTGATGGCAGATGAGCCACGCTGGCTTTTGAACGCCGTCGCTGGGCTGCGTTCCAAACAACGCCGACTCGAAACGGCCGTTTCCGCACGCGCAGCCTCGGGCAACGGCGACCGTGGTGTTGCCGATAGTGTGGACCAATGGGAATACGCATCCAATGGAACTCGACTGTGCCAAGGAGCTGTGTCCTCGCTTTTCGATATGGAGGAGTTTGTCGACCCATCTCGCCATACGGTCGAAAACCTTGTCAAGGCGACAGCGCGTGTCATGAAAAAGACACTGGATAACTTGGCAGTCGACGAAACGAAGATCACGCTTGAGACATACACACTCACGCCACAAATCCAGCTTGAGGCAGTGCGCATCGATATCCCGATCGACGCGACCGTCGACTATGGACTGTGTGATGGCGATGGCGATACGGGTTGCAACACGTATACCTACGGCGACTTGGCAAAAGAATTGTGTGGGAGCGATGGCTGCGCTTTTGTTGACGCGGGCAGAACCACGACGATGCAGCGCGAGGTCGGCTTCGTGCCGTACGTCTCCAACTGCACGTTCGGCCAAGGGCATGTCCACTACAGCGCCGACTTCCGTGGCTTCTATCCAAGCAACTGTATGAACGTTGCGAACACGGCGCTCCTGTACGGCATCGGCTCGTTTATTACTGGTGATGAATACAGCAGCGATAGGCCGAAAGGTCCGTATATCAAGGCGCCCCGTCGGCATATGCGCTTCACGTTCGCAAAAGTCAAGTGGCAGACCGTCGATCTCGCGAGGTCGTTTAAAGCAGAGTGCCATGCCGACACAGGGGATACCGGCTGCACAGGTCTCTGGTATCAGCTTCAGCAAAGCAAGCGATTTCTTTTTGCTGGCGAAGATGCACTACCCACTCGGTCCCTCATGAACGCCGACTTCCGCGTCTCCACGTCTCTCGTGCAGCTCAACTCGCCGACGATATACGTGGGCGGCGATGTCCGCCAGCCGATCACACTGGAATCGCTCAACGAAACAAACTTCAAGACTGGCAATTGGGCGACCAAGGCGTCGCAGAACGACTCAAACGGCCATAGCGATCTACTTCTGAAGGGGAAGAACTGCTCGAAACTCATCGATTCGTACTTGAAACAGGTCAAGGCCAACAAGTACGTACTCGAGCAGCCTCTGCAGGTCATGTACACGTCGTTCTTCTTCTACCTTATGCAGAACGCTGCAGTGACGCAGCTCAACGACACGTCACTCGTGGTGGGTAGCAAAAAGAAACTACCGACGGTAGATGTGATGATCGATGGTGGAAAAGTTACCCTTTTGAAGAGTGCAGAAGCGGAGGGTGATCGATTGGGCAACGTCAAGCTCAAAGGCGACAGGCAGGTGCGCACCATTCGCGTGTCGATCCCCCCGAAAGCGTTCCACATGTCGCTGGCCGGGTGCGCGCTCGTCTTGGTGCTCATGCTGTGCGTAGTGTTCGTCCCGGCACGTCGAGTACGGCACTTTGACGGCAACGCGAGCGTGGCGTTACAGTTTGTGGCAATTCGGAGCGACAAGGATTACCCGAACACTATTCACGAGAAGCGATTGGTTTTCTCCGGCACTCGAGACTCTGTAGCATTCAGCGATCTTGCCGTCGAGCGCTTGGTGCTCGTCCACAAGACGGAGCGCAACCGAAAAGTCTACTTGTGAAGGCGAACTTCAACTTGAATGAATGTATTGTCCATAATAGAATGATGGTAAATGTACCCATGAGTGAATCGTCCTTGACGATCATCAAAGATGGAGTTTCTGGTCCGAGTCTCGAACGAAATGGACCGTTGCGCTCTCTACCACGTACTCGTCCATGGGGACGCGCGCGCCCGTTGGCAGCAAGAGCGCGCGATTGAACACTTGTGTGGGGTACTTGTCGTGCTGGAGCAGCTCAGCATACCGTGGAGCAATCTTGGTCTCCTCCGACATCTCGAGCCTCTCGGTTGGTCGAATGATCACGAGCACAGCGAGCACGAGTAGCATCGCCATCCCAAAGAAAGTGGACGCAAGCGATGCAAGTGGGATGCTAAACTTGATCACGTGCTTCTCGAGATCCCCCTTGAGCGACGTTGTGCCAATACCTGTGGAGCTTTCACCGAGGCTTCTCACGTCTTGAGTGTCTGCAATCGACTTGTTCAGTTTCACGGTCTTGACGGCGGCGTTCTGGAACAGATAGTAAATCGCAGATGTGTATAGCGGCTGCAGTGGATCGTCGATGTAAAAATGGTTGTCTTCGACGTGCGTGATGTAGGAATCGACGAGCGGCGAACACGTGAGATTCCCACTGTCGGCGCCCTCGATCGCCTTGTACGTCTTGAAGTGACTCTGTGCAATGTATTCCCATTCGTAGTAGGCTCCATCAATGGCATCGCCTTCGTTGGCCGTGCTATTGGCCTTGGTCTTGTGATTGGCATAAAAGAACGGACGCGTGTTGAGCGAAACGAGCTGCACGGGGTTCCGGAAGCTCCTTTCCTTGAGCTCGGCCGGCAGGTTGTCTTTACCGAGCACGAGCATATCTGCTTGGTTCGCATCTTTACCCGTCGTTTTCACACTCGTGTCCGACGACCCCGCCTTCTCAAGTGGGTACAGCAGGCCTTCACAGTGTGAGCTGCTCACATCCGCCGTGACATTACACGTCGCGTCAAACTTGCTGCTGAGATCCTCCATCGTCCACTCGAGCTTGGCAAACGAGAGCACGACGTGGCGTCGCGGGTTTTCAATCCATGGGATAGTATCCTCAGAGCCCATCTCGAATGAGTCACCGCCAATGTAGGACCCGAGTCCATACAGAAACACGCTGTCGTTTTGTGCCTTGCAACTCGTCGGGAAGTAGTTGCGGTACTCGGAGCTGTACCTGAGGTTCGCGTTCATGCAATCGGTTTGGTAGGGCATGAGCAGCAGCTGCTTCTTGAATGGGATCGTGCCCGACTTGTCGAGGAAAATGCAATTCGACGAGCCACATGTCTCCTCTGGTTCCAAGTACGGGTAACTCTTCTGGTCGCACAACAAGGCCGTGACGTTCGCCACATCCGCGTCGCTATCAAGCTCCGACTTGGATTCCTCGGTTAGCTCACCACCAACACAGTACTCGCTGGTGTCGCGATACTTAGCACCTTCGACGTACGGCATATCAATCGTCATTGCAGTGAGTTTGATCTGCGGAGTCAACACAAAAGTCGAAACAGTGAGCTCCATCGCGTCTGGATCGATCTGATCTAATGTCGCCTCAAAACCCGTGAGCATGGTAGTCATAAACGACACAAGGTTGTGTTCCGACGGCTCGGT
>JAADVT010000981.1:0-11750 GCA_023335895.1 Pythium rishiriense | reverse complement strand
CCCCCCCCCCCCCCCCGAAATGGTGGGCTCGGGCGGCCGTCCTCCCGTTGGGCCTCGACACGCCGATCCGGCCACCCTCCCTCCCCACGGCATTCGCCCCAAATATCCAGGGAGCAGAGAGCAAGCTGTGGATAGTCGCTTAATCAGCTATCCCGACCGGCTGTCCACTTGCTCTGAACTATAGTTCGTGGCTCCTCACCCACTGCAACTCCCCGCCCCCCACACACGGCACATTCGACCACCTTACCTCAGCATCCACCGCCGCTCGTGATTCACGCTCCATGGCGACCTCTGCGCCCGCCTCGGCCTCGGCCGCCTACATGGAATCGCTCTCCTGGAAGAGCGACGTCACGGCCCACGACATGGACGTCCAGCACGGCGCCGTGGGCATCGACACGGACCGCGTCGTGTACGTCATGTCGCTGACGCTCGCGACGCCGCTGCCCGCGGCGGCGCAGCAGCACACGCCGTTCCTGTGCCTCACGTGGCCGATTGGCGGGCTCTGGCGGATCACGCGCGTGTCCGACGACCGCCACGTCGTGCACTGCGAGTCGTGGCGCCGCACGACCATGACGCGCGCGGATCTCGCCACCCAGCGCGCCGAGCACGAGCGCAAGCTCGCCGAGGGCGAGGACGTCGGCACGCTGTTCGAGTGGAAGATGATGCGCGGCGTCTGGGGCGACGACGAGCACCACTGGTTCCTGCGCAACATCGAGCCGCCCGCGGCCCACACGCCGCCGCCCCCCGAGCAGCGCACGCTCGTGGCCAAGCTGTTTGTCGGCTTCGCGCCGCTCGAGGTGCAGATCGAAGTGAACGCGATCACGGCCGTGGACACGGTCGCGCAGACCTTCAACGCCGACGCGACGTGGCAGGTCACGCTGCCGGGCATCACGGCCATCCGCGAGGACTCGGTGCTGCGCGAACTACTCGACATCCTCGAGCTCGACGCCGAAGCCTTCGAGTTTGCCAACGTCAACACCATGCAGGAGGAGCGCGCGCTCGCGACCAGCGTGACCCCCGCGGGCGAGGCCCAGTTCCGCGACCTCACGCTCGACAACGTCCAGAACATCACGACCGAGACCGTGTACCACCTCCAGTACTCGCGCCGCGTGGTCGCGACCTTCAGCGAGGAGATGACGCTCCACAACTTTCCCTTCGACCAGCAGATCCTCTCGTTCGACCTCACGTCCGGCGCCACGGGCATGCCCGCGGACGGGCCGCTGCGGCTCGCGCCAGCGCGCGTCGACGCCGGCCGGTTCGTTGTCGAAAACTTCCGGTTGGGCAACGTCTTCCACGTGGTGTGCCACGACAAGATTTTCGTCGGCGACATCGAGGAGCCCGAGACCAACGACAGAAGCGGTAATCCCAGCTCGGGGCGCCACGTCGTGTCCTTCGAGCTACTGCTCGAGCGCAAGAGCGGGTACTACCTCACAAACGTCGCGCTCATCGCGGCGTGTATCACGTACCTGAGCTTTGTCACGTACGCGCCTGTGAACGGCGAGGAGCTCATGGACACGGGCGCGCGTCTCCAGATCGTGCTCACGCTCGTGCTCACGGCCGTGACCTTCAAGAACCAGGTCGCGGCGCTGATCCCGCAGGTCTCGTACTTTACGTCACTCGACAAGTACGTGTTTTTCTGCTTCCTTGTGACCTGCGCCGTCACGGTCGAGAATGCGTTCTTCCCACTGTGGGCTCAGCTTTTCGCGTCGCGCGGCGTCTGGAAGGAGAACAGCCTGTTGGGGATCTCGCTGGGCGCGTTCACGCTCGTCAACGTCGTGTGGGCGCTCTACCTCAAGCGCTGGGTCGACCGCCGGCGCCGCGCCATCGCGGCGCTTCTCGAGGTCCACGAGTACATCCGTGTGATCACGGCCAACTTCCCGGCGGCCGCGCGAGACCGCTTGCTGCACGAGTTCTTGAGCGAACACAAGCGGCTGGACGATGCGACGCGACCGCACATCCTCGTCACGCGTGACGGCGACCTCCACGTGCAGCTGCCCGACGACGCGCCGTCCGATTGGGGCCGCGACAAGGCCGCCCGCAAGACGCGCCACTCGATCGAGTCCCACAAGCAGCGCGCGCTCACCGAGCTCTCGACGCTGCGCAAGATCTACGCGCGGCTCCACCCGCACGAGGCCGCGGCCGTGGCGCCATCGATCGCTCCGCCCAGGGTCGTGATCGCGGCCGCGCCACCCAACGCGACGTACGAGGCCGCCGAGCGCGAACGCGTGCGCCGCCACTCGAACCCCATGCCCGTGATGAGCAGTCCTGCGACGTACGGCGGCCGAGGGTCGCTCGCAGGGGAGACCGAGGCGTCGACCGAGAGCGACGCGACGCTGTACGTGCGCGCCCTGTGAGAGCTGCGACAAGGGGACGGGCACTGCAGCTGCCTGGACGGCTCAGAGAAGCGTGATGGGCGTTCGTGCGTGGGCTACACATTGGCGGAACCGCCCCCGCCGGAGAGGTCGCGGGTGAGCCAGGGGCAGGTGGTTTGTCTATAAAACCAAGACGATGATGGCGAGACAGGCGACAGGTGCTATGAAGTCTTCTATCTTAGTACCTTACCACCTGGAGGTGATAGAGAGGACACATATATACTAATACAAGGTATCTGTAACAGCTGAGACGTCTCATTTATGCACGACCCGACGCTGCGATACACCGGAGCTCCACCAATCCTTGCGACGGAAAGATCCACCCATTGGAGCTCGAGATGACCAGCCGCCGCTACCACGCACATTGGGCGAATGTCTCTCCAGGCTGACCAGCCTATTCTTGGCGGCGTTTGACTGTCATTTTCCAAAATCTCTCGCGTCGACAACTTCGAACCGACTTCTTCTTTTTACCACTTTTTTTCCACTATGGCTGCCTGGCTCCGGAAAGCAGTCGCGCCCGACTCACTGCGTGCTGCCGTCATGCACAACGACTCGGAGCTCGTGGCGGCGCTTCTGGCGGGTGGTGCTGACGTCAATGAAGGAGAGCAGGTGAGTGCTATATCCCTCCATCTCTCGACTATTTCCACGGTCTCACGCTGTCATCGCCCATAGGACGGAGAAACTGCGCTCCACATCGCGGCCGTGAGCGGTGCTGTCGCCATTGTCAAGCAGCTCGTAAAAGCAGGCGCACGGGTAGAGGCCATTACGACGGTGAGTTGAACGCAGGCGGAAGCAATCACTGAACAGTCTCACTTACCAGATTGTGTGCGGTAGTGTGGCCTTACGGCACTCGAGCTGGCAGTGTACGACGGTCACGCGGCGGTCGTGGAGGCTCTGGTCCGCGCTGGCGCGAACCCAAATGCATGCAACGAGGTACCAAGCTCAACATAGGTGGTTTGGAGATGGAGCATGCCCTATATAACCACTGTTTTGGATGCACCAGGACGGCCCACCGCCACTGTTCTTTGCCGTGCTGCAGCGAGAGCCGGCGGTCGTGAGCGCACTTGTCCGCGCTGGCGCAGCTGTAAACTTCACCACAACTGTGAGTCGAGGAGATATCCACTCAGATGCCACGCCGCAGCCATTGACGCTCGCTGTTCTTTGTCTTTAGGAGGGCATGACACCACTGCATGCGGCAGCCAGACGTGGTGATCCAACCATTGTGGAGCTCTTGTTGCTCGCTGGCGCGGATCCGTGCGTTGTAGATGCGGAGGGTCACACATCCCACGCGATGGCTGTGTCTCACGACCACCACCACGTCGCGCGCTTGCTCTCGAGCGTCGTCGCCCGCAATATGCTGGAGCGCCACTCGGCGCTGGCTGCGTAACCACCAGAAATGGCTTGAGACTGCCTCCCCAAATTGCTGAAGTTATGAACCTATCTCCACCTGGAACATATGGCGGTCGTGAAAGAAGATAGTGCATGGATTGTGAGTGGATGCAAGTGAATACAAATCCCCATATTGAATCGTTCTTTGCATCTTCGACCGTCACTTGCACGTGGATAGCTACCGCGCGACCGTGGCACACGCGTCCAACGGATAACGATACGTAAGTGTACGAGTCTACCGATCCCAAAACGAACGCGCCCAGGCACCGGAGGACAAGTAAAACAGGCAGATCCCGTCAGAGGCTGTTGAGTGGCCATAGCTGATGTGGTGGACACAAAGGCGGATGACGCGTGCGTGGCTTCACGTTGCTTTGGTCGCGTCCAGCAATCACAAGCGATTATTTTATCTTAGTGAGAGGTTACAACCAACTATCGATTTTCCCTTGGAGTGCTTTTTATGCGCAACTGAGATTGGAGACTTTTCAAATATATCTCCCCTCGGGAATGGTAGCTGCCTTCGCCCGCGACTCAAGTGTCCATCATAATGACGCCCGAAATCCATCGATCCCGCCCGTTCACGATGAAGAGCGGCATCTCACAACCTCTAATCCAAGTAGCCTTTGCTCATTCAGATTCGTTAAAGGGGTCAACACACCACTGAAACAAAAACGAAAAACCGAGACCCCACACCGAACGAGTTTCGCCGAGACAGAATCCCACGCAGCCCTTTCGCAAACGGCAATCAATCCACTCACTCGTAACTCACGAGTGAGTGGATTACGAGTCGTGAGACAGTTAGCCTGTGTTGTGTAGTCTCTGGGGCGGTTGGCGCGGAGGAATTCAACACCCTGGACACAAAATTTGCGATTCAATTCACAATTCATGTTCCAATTCCTTGGGAAGATCTAATCTTCCCTGTCCGCAAATGATGAATTGCGCTTCGAAACAGACCATTCCACAAGAAGAAACAACGATGGTGAAGCTGTTCTGCGCGGTCGCTGGAGTCGGGAGCGTGTTTCCTGTAGACATCGACAGCAGCGAGACGGTCGGTGATCTGAAGGAAAGATCAAGGAGGAGAAACCCGACTTGATCCACTCCGAAGCAGATCTGCTGCAGCTGTATCTCGCGCGGGAGGGTCACACGTGGCTGAACGTGCAGGACAAGGAGGTCAAGAAGTTGAAGAACGGAGAGATCTCCGATCGAATCAAGAATCTCATGCGCCGAGAACGGCTATTGGAGGCGACTTGGAACCTCGACGACGACGCATACTTTAGCAAGACATTCGAGCGAGCCCAAGGCGACATCCACGTGCTGGTGGAATGTCCGACTCTGCCGGGCCGAGTCGACGTGATGCCTCAAATTGACGAAGGGTGGACACCCGAATGGTTGAGCGACTTCCGCAAGAGCCAGATTGCGTCGCATAAATTACCACTTGTCGGAGAGCTCGACGAGTTCAACAAACAAGAGCTACCAGTGAAGATTTCTCTCCCCGAGCGACTCCGAAAGAGCTGGATAAACAAGATGAAGACTCCATCTAATGAGTTGATGGACAAGATATTTCGAGTCGCGAACTCAGAGCCTTGTGTGGAGTTTCTGAACCAGATTGGATATCGTGTAGTCGTCTCCGTCGATCCCGGTGACACAGAATATTCGTTTATCTCGTTTTGGGACGACTTGATCTCTCACGTGTTGAACTTCGTCGGCATCGGCAAGAGCGAACGAAATTCAAGTCGATCAGCACCAACAGGATCAAATGGCCCCGACTACCTGTTCATTGTGGATTCTGTGTGCGTCTTTCGTGGCGAGGGAGAGGCCCCAGGGGAGCAGATTGACACACCGCGGCGCGAGTTAGTTCACAAGCTAATTTGGAGCTATGGTGACGCTCCATATTTGTTCGGATACGCGGCCGTTGGCTATGAAGTCAGATTGTATGCTCTTACTCATGCGCACGACGGCGTAGACACAGTTGAGTTGGGAGTATACGATCTTAAACAGTTGGAAGGACGTTTAAATTTGCTGCTGGCAATTCTGAACGTCGCGCGGTTATTGCGAAGCCTTGCGAGTTTGTGCCCAGAGAGCGCCCGAGATGAATACAGGAAAATAATTCGAGATCACGGGATGAAGGTACTTCTTGAGCCAGACCGCGTTGTCAAGTGTTTCCCCACATCGATATTCCAACAGGCGAAAGACCATGCTCAAATGGTGTACAAGGCGTTAGAAGAGCATGCTATCCCCAACGTTGATCGTCTGGATCATGCAGACCACAATGCAAAGCGATTGGTATTCAAGCCTCGTGGTCGAGAAGTAAGACCAGCAAATCTTGGCGAGTTATTTCACGCGCTAACAAATGTATTGCAAGCATTGGTGAAGTTGCATGCTGCTTCGTGGATGCATCGGGATATTCGATGGGCGAATGTTATTCAGCATCGTGAAGACAACTCGTGGTTTCTCATTGATTTCATGGATGCCGCACCAAGTCCTCAGGTTTCTCCCAGTGGTAACCACTTGGATCCAGATGAACATGCCCCCGAGATCTTTGCCAGTGATAGCCATTCGACGGCCGTGGACATTTGGTCAGTCGGACTGTTGATTCGAACGTGCGAAAGCGTGTACGCGATTTGGTACGACAAAGGTGGAGAGCGATCACAGTTCGAGGATATGCTGTTGAATCCTGATCCTGTGCAGAGACCCACGGCAGCTGCAGCCCTTGAGCAGCTTGGTCAGCTGGAGCAACAATACTTGAGACAACAAGAACTGAGTGGACGGTCGAAAAGGCAGAAACGAACATAACTGATGCGATCAGTGTAGTGATTGGTGTTTTGGAGGATAGCAGCTGGAACGTTCAGAGACGAAAGCCTTTGTGGGTGTTGTTGAGATTATGAAGAAGGCATCCTTTCTTGTTATGTTGTTGTTCGCCTTCGCCGAAAACCCTGTCTTCTGCAACAAATCGGAGGCCCAGCCATTCCTCTATAGCCAATCTGCAACGAATCGTTCCGTTTCCGAACCTTCTCGTCCTCTGCAACCATTTCTCAACAATGCCCAGAACATTCGGCAAGGGCTCAGAATACGGTATAGAATTCCCGTCATTTCCACCACAACGATTCGTTGCATCCCAAAGATCTACATAGCTTCTAGTCACCGAAGATTTCAAGATCGCATGATTCATACGAACGAGGACAGGAGGTACAATCTTACTGTGCAACTGCCTCGCAGCCGTTGTGGAAGCCCTAGCCAACGCCGGCGCAACTCCAAACGCGTGCGATAAGGTAGACACTGACCAAACATCACACGGAATAGCTGCGCATCATGGCCCCCCACTACGTGGCGCAGCTATGTAGTGGCCTCCCCAGTCCACATGCAGGAGAGCCACTCTGCGCTGGCCGCGTAGCCCACACGAAACCGCCTCCCAACTCGGTCGAGACCTGGAGCGGACGGAGCATGAACAGTTTTGGAATCGCTAGGAGCCACATAAACGGTTGATTGTAAGAAATAAAGGAAACGCTTAGAGACCTTGCACCCAATCGTCCTCTTCGTCGCCCCACTCGTTTGCGCCCGTAGCAGCGTCACCCGCGAGGTCCATGTCGTCCATGTCGGCGGCGAACAGCGAGGACGCCGCGGCCGCGACTGGAGGCGAGGCCGCGAACGGGTTCAGCGCTGCACTTGACGGTGCAGCGTACGCCGAACTAGGAGGAGGAGGAGGCGTTGAAACCACGGCGGGCGTCTGCTGGACGCCCTTCTTGAAGGTCGGGACCATTCCAAATTGCTGTGATGCAAACATAAATCCAGAAATCACGTGAACATCGATCCCATGGAGCCATACAAAACACCAGGGATACGTACGCTGAAGAGATCATCCTCGACGCTGTTCGCGGAGGCACTCGTGTCCTCCGCGTGGGTCGTGGCCGCAGTGTTGGTGGCGGAGGGCTGCGGGAGCGAGCCCGAGAGGAGGTCGAGGGGCATCGACGGCAGCGCCGCGGACGGCGGAGGTGAGACCACGACCTCGAACGACTCGTTACTCGAGCTGTTGGACGCGACGCTCGTGGGCCGCGGTGGCGGCGACAGTGCCGAGTCTTGGAGGTGGCCTCCGCGGCCAGAGGACGGCGGCGGGCTCGCGATCTTGACGCCGGCCGTCGACGTACGCACAGATCCAATGCTCCTCGGCGGAGGAGGAGGAGAGTTCGGGGTGGCGACCACAGAGGACGACGAGTCCATGCCCTTGGTGAGCGCGGCTGTGCCGCGGTGATGGCGCTCGTCCTCCAGGTCTTCCTCGGGACGGATGTCAATCCGCTGCTGGTTGTCCCAGTCGTCCCAGCTGCCACTGCGACCGCCAAACTCGTCGTCCAGACGCCGCTCCTCCTCGTCCTCCTCCTCCACGCGGTTGTCCAGCCGACTGTACTGGGCCTTCTTGCCGTCCGCGGTCGCCGCGCGCTTCTCCTTGCTGCTCGTGGTCGCCATGTCGCTCATGGCGGACGCGTCGTCCGGTCCGCCGTCCGCTCCGCCGTCCGCTCCGCCGCCATCGCGCCGGCGGTGGATCCACACGCCCAGGAACGCTGCGCAAAGCGCCGCCAGGCCGACAAATAACCCCGGATGCACGCCGTTGTTGACCGAGCCGCGGAGGTTGGTCGTCGCGCTGTTGGACAGCGCGTTCGCCGTCGTCGTCGGAGGCGTCGTCGTCGGTTGGGGCGGAGGCGCTTGGCTCGGAGTCGCCGTCGGTGCCACGGTCGTCTCCGCGGGTGCGTTTGTGGGCTCCGGGAGCTCCGGTTCGTCGTCGGCGTCGTCCCCGTCGGGCGCTGCCAGCGTCAGCGAGGGCGTGGCACTCAAGGACGGCGCCGCGTCATCCGTCGCTGGCGCCACTGGCATCGCCGGCTGCGCGTCGGCTCCCTGCGCAGCCGCCCACAGTGCCACGGCCGCGGCGACGTACACACATCCGCGGAGCGTCACGGCAGCGCGGGACCGGGTGCGTGGCGGCAGTCTACCTCGTGGCAGCGTGGCATCCATGGCAAGAGGAGATGTGGCCACGTTTTTTTTGTTTGTTTTTGTTGCTGATTGATCGGCCCCAAACTCCCAAAAACGAAAAAAACTGATCGTGCGTACTTAATCCGCACTTTCTAAATCTACTGCTATACGTTATTACTGGGAAATCTTAAAATATGGGAATTTTTGGGCTGTCAGAACTCGACTTCCTTGTGCTCCGAGACCGTGGAGCCGCGGTCGCTTTCGGGCATCGTGAGCTGGCTCGTGAACGACTCGTTGTTCGTGAGGTACGCCGTGGACACGTCACTCACGAACGACGACATGTCGCTCTCGGCGGCGCCGATCTGGTAATACGTGCGCGGTGGTGGGTGGTGGTGCTGTGGACCGGGACCATACGGACCCGAGGGGCGGTGTCCCAGCGGTGCGACGGCGACGGACGAGTCGGTCGAGACAAACGACGCCAGCTCGGAGCGCCGGCCGGCGCTCAGCGGCGAGAACACGCGCTCCGTCGCGTCTTTGCTCAGCGACAGCTCCGTGTCGGTCAGCGCGTGGGCTTGGTTGAGGTGCCCCAGGTGCGCGCCGTCAATGTCGTGGTAGCTCGCGCCCGAGACGCCCGAGATGATGGACGCGTTCTGGTCAATGTGCATGGGCCCGAGGGCTGCGAGCGACCCGCGGTGGACCGGCAGCTTCTGGTCGCCGTCGAACGAGTCCAGTTCGCTCACCGTGTGGGACCGCCCGCTCTGGATGCCGCCCATGACCGTCGCCGGCGCGCTCGTGGACCGCGGTCGGTTGCGGTACCAATTCGCAGCGAGCGCGAGCGCGACGACCACGGCCGCGCACACGAGCGCGACGACCACGGCGACGCCAGTGCTCATGCCGCCGCTCTTTTTCTGGGCGGCGTCCGTGTCGATCACTGTCTTGTCGGTCTCGATGGTGTTGAGTGCGTGGCTGTTGCTCGAGCTGTTGGCTCTTGTCGTGGCGTTGGAGGAGGACGTCGCGCTGGCGTTCCGAGTCGCGAGTACAGAGGTACAGTCGCGCGCGTCGCCCGCGCAGGGCGATGAGGCGTTCACGGGCACACACAGCGCGAGCGTCGAGGCCGTGACGGGGCCCGTGGCCCACGCGCGGCACGCACAGGCGCTGCTGCAGTCGGCGTCGCCGGCGCAGTCGCGGGTCTGGAGGTCGGCGAGCGTGAACACCAAGCGCGTCACTGGGAGCGCGCAGATGTCGAACGGATCGCCGGTTGGCACAGTGGTGGCGTCCTGCGCAACGGAGGCAACGGCGGCCAACGCCACGCCCATGCAGAGCACAGCGAGCGGCAATGGCATGCGTCGTGCCATGGCCGTGGCTAGTTGGAATATGAGCGAAGTGGTGATGACAGTGGGAGAAGGATCGTTCCAAGTGACGTGCATCCACTTTGACAGGAAAGAACATGGGTGCACCCCCGATTAGATGGGGAAATCAAAGTAATTGGTATAGAAAGGGTATCATAGTGTGAGACGTTCTGCGTTCTTCACATTGGAACCGAGGTGTTCCAGTGTCTTTTCCTGGAACCAGCCAAACTTCCAGGGACGCTTCATGACACAAAAGAAAATGGCTGCTGTACCCATTTTCGTCGACTGATGTCAAATCCACAGGCGCGGACTTTCGTGTGGGCCGGTGCATGACGTAATGCCGGTGACGCAGCGCATGACGTCGATGCACGGTGTACCCAAGTCCCCAAGTCTCAGCACGTCTTGCCGCCATCGCAGCGGAACGCCACCAAGGACGAGTCGCCGCGTAACCCCTGCACCCATCAACGACGGCAAAGTGTACCCCCATCCGACGAAAAGACCGTGCCCTGACGCTTACTGCTCCTGCACTGATGCAGCCTAACCTGCGACGGTTCACTCGCCAGGAAGCGTGCGTTTTTCTTGGTTGGGAGCTTTGTTCCAGGCTGGAAGAACGTTTTCGTTTTGGACAGAGAAAAAATGCCATTTGAGAAGAGAACACTCAGCATCGCGTGCCACCAGGAGTTTCGGGATGGGCGAGTTTTTGCGTATTTTTTTGAGTTGGCACGTGGCGTTTTGTATCGTGTATCGCCCGTGTTCTCTGTGTCAGTGGCACCAAGCAGTTTTTGTTGTTGTTTTTGTTTTGTTTTTTGGTTGGTTGCGACACGCATGATCTCTTTGGCTGAACTGCGTGGCACCAGCTGCTGAGCTTTTTTTTTTTGCTGGGATTCGATCGAGTCTTGGTTGTCGGACTTCCACCAATCCCCACGATCCCACGAAGCGCCCACATGGCAGTGGTGTGGAAGTGGCATCAGCCGTGCCGTCAGGTATTCACTCACCTTGATCCATGGCTTCATTTGGTGGTTTCACAGATCGACGCAGGCGCAGTGGATGCGAACTTGGGAATTCGACCAACCGGCGCCATCCACCCGATCGAATGTTGTGTCGTTTTCCTTCCCTTTCGTTCTTTTTTTTCGCTCTCTCTTTTTTTTTTCTCGCTGGCATCATGGAATCATAACCAATCGTAACCGCGTGTTTTTTATTTCGTTTTTTTTTGCACTGCCGCAGTGCCACTGCGTTAGACTCAACACCTGTCCCCCGGGTACACTGTACCCTGTCTCGAAGTGTATCGAGCCTGTGTCGTATCCCTTGCCGGACCGCGTCAGGGACCAGAGGGAATCCGGAGAGGGGAGGGGGGAGGAGGAGGAGCTCAGGTCACACGTCGCCTTCCACGCGCTCACTTCCCAAGTTGCGTCGCGCCTCCCGGACCGACGCTCCCCTCAGCATCCTCCTCATCCTCCTCCACTCTGCTCCCCTCCTCCACGATGGCGGCGCTCTGGGCGAGCTACAAGGCCTGGGCCGATGAGACCGAGCAGGTGCTGCTCCACTGGGGGGACCCGCGGGGCGTGTACAAGCTGTCGCCGATGCAGCACTACCCGCTCGCGAGCTTTGCCGAGTGCTTTGCGCTCTGCGTGGGCTACCTGTTGTTTGTGGTCTTTGGCTCGCTCATCATGAAGTCCAAGCGTGT
>JAADVT010000980.1:0-11782 GCA_023335895.1 Pythium rishiriense | reverse complement strand
GTCGTTGAGGATGATTTTTTCGTCGACGGTTTTGGTGGTGGGGTTTTTGACGTTGGCGCGGAGGGTGAGGTTGTTCCATTGGAGCGTGAGTTTCGGCGCGTCGGACGCAAACTTGCCGACCTTGGGTGTCTCGATGGAGATGAAGTGGTCAGCCGTGTGGTTGGCACTCATGATTTTGGGTCGATGGAGTCCTGTTCCCGATGTGGTAATTTCGTTTATGAGCTTTGGATTGCGAAGCATGACTCATGCGTGAGTGGGCATGAACCTGGTCCATGTCGCGACCTTTGTAGCTCTCCGGAGCCGCGAGTGTGCTGCGCAGGGTTAGCGTCAGAATTTGCGGGCAAGGAACGTGAGAGAACACCGAAGAATCCGCTCACAGTGCCGACATGTGCTCTCTGGACTCACAGAAATGATGTCTCTTCGCAGCAGATTCTGGAGCATAGTGTAGCCAAGTGCGGACTCTCGCCGATTATGTCGAAAAGATCTTTCCGATTGTGCATAACCCATCCATCGACCATCACTCCTTAAATGATTTCAACAGTTTGCTGTCATTCTGACCCAAGTGACACACACTCCAATGCGATTTTACAGCGTAAACGCGGTCTCTCGCTGGAAGATGTGGCAATGGGATTTTGCGGCGTGAACATGCCATTGGAAAAACGCATCGAACCGAGATTGGATGGCTATCAGTCACATCGGCTGAGCCTGCACTGACTTTCGACTGCGAGCGAACAAAGCGTATAGACCAGTGAGGTCGTGTTCGCACCACGAGCCGCCACCCACAGTGCACCGTTCAGAGAATAACGCGAGGTCGCCTCACTCCTCGCAGGAGACATGGCTTACCGAAGGGCTATTGGAATCCTTTATTGTAAACTAATACACCAAATCAAATCCTCTCAGGAGACATCACCCGGTGACTGGCCTCCACTTAAGGCCCCGAAAACTCGCTGACTTCTTCGACTTCAGGCGTGTGGTTACAATTGCACAAAATGACGTTGGTACTAGCTCCGACGGAGTCCGTAGCATACTTTCGAATGGATGCAATTTGGCAAGCCGACCATAATTACCTTGGCGTTGTTCTTGACAAACTGGAGCTTTTCGAATCCTGCAGAGCCAACCCGCATTCGTGGAAGTCCACCCGCTCATCCGACTCCCTCGGCGATGGACACCCGACGCAGCTTCCAGGCATTCGCTCACGACAACCGTTCCGAACTGCTCTCCATTCACGCCTACTTCGCAATGATGTAGGGCCCTGGACTGAGGGCTTTTACACTCGCCATTCGCCCCGGACCAGACCGCGGGTGGAATACGCGCACTTTCGTGACGCCTACGGGTTCGGCGCGACTGGACCACTTCCCTGGTGTTGTCGCGTTTGTCGCTTTCCGGCTACATAAGCTAAGACTTGCGCTTTACCAAGCAGTCGACAAGCCTCCATTGGGCTCTCAGCGATGAGTAGTGCTTCAGATGCTACGAGTTCGGTATGCGCGTTCAATAGACTTCGCTTTCATGCCATGATAAGTAGCATACTTCAGCTGAAGTCGCGACTTAAGTCTGTGACGCACTTTTGTCGACGGCGAGACTTGCTTTAGCGCAAACTATGTACTTCAACCCATCACTATATGATGACCGTTGTGAGCTCCTCCATCTCCACGCAGCCAGCCACCACAACTCATTTTGTTCCGGTGCCACCGAGATCTCGGCGTGTTTGAAGTTGTGTCGAGTCGACAGTGAAAGTTTGCTCCTCTTCGCGCGCGAAGGTTGCGACCCAACTGATGACCGAATTGGAGCTTATGCTCTTCGCCGTTGCTCATCCTCCAAAAAATTCGATGCTGGGATTGCTATCTCCTCACCAGCGCGAAGATGTTCGTACACAAAACCTCCAACACGATGGGAACGCAATATGCCACTCTTAGCGTGAGATGGCAGACAACACGCGGGACGTCTTTCCCACAAGGGCGGGCGAATTGTCCGAATGCCGCGAAGCAGCCCGGTCTGGCGACCAGCAGACGAAGACACGCGAAACTACACCTTTCCTTCAGAGATACTCACAAAAACTGAACGACCAAGTATTGTACTATGAGGAACTCTCTGCTGAAGTGCGAGATACGGTATCCGGAGAAATCCATACTGTACATGGCACTGAGCGCTCATCCATCCCGGCTCACCCAGCCGAGATTTTCCAGTGCTGCGCCAAAAGTTGCGTCATTAAAGAGAAATATTACGATCCCACCATCACTCTGTATTTCTCATCCTTACAAAGAAGTAGTGTATCCTTGGAAAGTGCACACAGCCTTCGAGAATTTATCCGTATCTTACGACTTCTCGTTCTTCATCTGCTGCCTTCCACAAAAGATCGCATTCTCTTTCGCGTCGATGGGCAGGCATGCCAAGCCATTCTCCGATCTGGCCAACAACAAGTAGTTTGCGCCGACCGCGGGCCATCCGCAACCGGCATGATGAAGCAGGCGAGCGCGATCGCAACTCTCGCAACCGGATTCGGAAACCTACCGTACCGTCGTTCCATCTTCAACAACACGTCCGACGGAGTCTGTGAGGCAAACTCGAAGCCTTGCTCTCTTAGGCACACGGACCCCCTGTGCCTAGAAGAGCACAAGCTCCCTGAGGGAGCAAACCTTCGTGATGAGGGTCGTTCGCTGCCTTGGTCGCAGACGCGCGCATTTCCCTGAAGCTCGATCTCATTCGCGAATTTGCTGTCTCCGTCGAAGCCAAATCACTGACACCACTCCATTGTCGAACGACACGGTCTGTTGAGTATGAAGCAACGCGGGAACATTCTCACGCTCGTGTTCTGTGCGCTTGCAACACTAAGTCACGTCGTTGATGCGACCAACAAGTACCCGATTGTGCTCGTGCACGGGCTCTCTGGGTGGGGCCGCGAGGAGCTCTTGGGTTTTCCGTATTGGGGTGGTCTTCAAGGCGATTTCCAGGAGAAGCTAAAGAAAGAAGGCTTCCAAGTCTTCACGGCGGCTGTCGGTCCGTTTGCGAGCAATTGGGACCGTGCCTGCGAGCTTTACGCACAGATCAAGGGCGGCCGCGTCGACTACGGTGCAAACCACTCCAAGACGTATGGCCACTTACGCTACGGCCGCAACTACACTGGCTTCTTCCCGCAGTGGGGCACTGTGGTAGACGGCAAGATCCAAAAGGTCCACTTGATTGGCCACAGCATGGGTGGCCAGACCATCCGAGTGCTAGCGCAGCTCCTGAACGGCGGTACCAAGGGGTCTCCGACCGAGGAAGACCCGAACTCGCACCCGCTCTTCGCCGGCGGCAAGGACTGGGTCCACTCGGTCACGACTGTATCGACGCCGAATCAAGGATCGACGCTCGCTGATGGGCTCAACAACGTCATCGACCTCATTGAAGATGCCATCGGTACGATTTTTGGGATCGCCGGCGTGATCGGCGATGACTCCAAGATTTTGTACGACATCAAGTTTGATCAATGGGGTCTCAAGCCGCGTGAACCAGACGAGAGTCTCAAGTCGTACATTCACCGTGTCCTTACGAGCCGCCTGTTTGCCCCGGGCTTTCGTGACATCTCGGGCTATGATCTCACGGTGTACGGTGCGAAGGAGCTCAACACATGGGTCAAGACGCTCCCCAACGTGTTCTACTATTCGTTCGTTACGCTCGACACCTTCCTCACGAAGAACGCGCTGTTCCAAACGATCGCACTGCCGAATCCATTCTCGATGAACCCTTCAGTGCAGCCGCTCGCTGTGTTCATCGGCAGCCGTTTCACCAGCAGCCTTGGCCTGCCCGATACATGGCTGCCAAACGATGGCCTTGTGAACATCCCGTCGCAGTATAGCGACGGCGTCAGTCAAATTGTCGACTTCTCCGGAAAATCGTACCGCGGCAAGTGGAACCGGTTTGAAACTCTCGACTATACGGACCACATCGCAATTGTCGGACTCAAGCCGTTAGCCAACGTTTACGGCATCTACAAGTCTCATGCGACGTTACTGTACAACCTACCAGCACAAGAGGCAATCACGACGCGTCGTCTTGGCGAGAGTGACGACGGGTACGCGGCGCCAGCGGACGTGGTGCAGGCAATCGCGAGCGCGCGTGAGGCGGCCACGAAGCCGCAGCGCGATGCCACCGTGAACGAGTGCCTGACGACGCTGGACGTCCAGGCCAAGGTCGTGTGCGCGCAATTCTTCGGGTCGGCGCTACAGCCGAGCGCTTGAAAACTACGTGGAAAAAGACTGAAGAAGGGGCAACAATGGCGTACATCATGATGTCTGACGCAGTTGTCGCGGATTAAGTTAATGCATCTCGAGTTCATTTCACGGATGTGGTTGAAACAATGACGTTTTCTAGGCCGGCCGTGGTGTCCAACGCACCACATTAACCTCGTTCAGCTTTCTTTGCTAGTACGGTAGTGAGAAGACACCTAGCAGTCGAGCACCGGGATACTGTATGCCGTGCTGGGGTAGTGACACTGTGCGCAAGTGCCTACGCCATTGGTATGGAGAGAGGACGACGTGGGCTACACGTCCTCCCACGCCGCGTGGGCGAACCAATAAGCGTAAAGGACACCCTTATGCACTGTGCCTGCTTCCCTGATCTGGCCACGCAGATGAATCGAACCGTCCGATCGTACGGGGCTGCCGTCCAACAGTAATACAACCCTCATGCCATGGGCCATGGAACTTGAGGGTCCGAAGCCTTTGGCGGTCCAACGCAACGGGCGGAGGCGTGAGTCGACGGTTCGCACTACGAAAGTACACGGGTCATAGGAGGAACATGAATCCAACTCTCTGAATATACGATGGGGGCCACACGAGAGCGTGCTGCGCGAAAGTGTTCCCACCGACAAATCCTGTTGAGTGATTCACAGTCTGGGTTGGCAATCAGCAGTGCACTGAACGCGCAAATGTGCAGATACGTATTAGTGTGAGGATGTGGCTTTGCGCCGTGGCTTTGGCCCACCGTCACTGGAAAGCCGCCAAAATAACAAAACAAAAAACCGTCTTCAATGGCCGGGCGAACTGGTTACTCATGAGCGATGACCAGGTCAAACGAGGCGAGAAGCGACAGGTCACGACGGACTCCACCGCGATCCGCTGGCGTTGAGTCCCGCGCCATCTGCGAGATTCCATCTGAGGAGACCAAGTCGGAATCGATGGGGTCCACCAAGAACAACGAACCGAAATACACAGTCGTATCTTCCGTGAGATTGGGTCCTTTCTCGCCCGCGGGAACTGACCACGGGACATCTTGTGGACTGTCCCGTGGAAAAGCCGCGATGGATGACCTTCGTTCACTGAGTGCCACTGCTTGCTGTTTGTTGTCATCTGGATGAGACGCACCCAGTGGAAAAACACCGAGGTCCGCACGGAAAGCCAGCACTGGCGTGGGCGCCGCGGGCAACTCACGCTCGGTCTGTTCGAATCAGCACACGTGGATTACCAGAGCCCCCATCCCCGCATCTGGTTGCTGAGCCCGTAATTTCCAAGGTCTCGGCAAATTATCCATCAACCTGGCCTAAACATTTGTCTCTACTATTAAGTTTACCTTCTATAAATAGTACTACATGTTTTCATCTGAAAACTATCTTTGTCAAATATCAATTGTATATATACATAACCTGTATAAATATATGAAATGTCGGGTCGGCGCGCTTCGTGAAAATTTGATTGTTTCGTGTGTCGACGGGCACGGCTTGCCTTCGGTGAGGTGAGTGTGCAACTATCCCACGGCTTTGCTCGCCGCCCTTTCTTCCCCCCAGTATGCTCGTCAGTTCGTGTGCCTGAAGCAGCATGTCACCACCATCACGACCCCGGGGGGCGTCCCTGTGGCTGGGGCAGTTTGTGGTCGAGACCTTGGCCTCATTCCCCAATTCCCCCTCCAACGCGGTAGCACGCGTACCTCACAGTCTTCGCGAAGCTGTACGACCAATCCCCCCACGGCTCTACCTCGATGCCTCGCTTCCTCGTCTCGTTCGCGGTCACGGCGCTCGCGCTGCTGGGTCATATGGCCGCCGCAGCCAACGACTACCCGACCATCCTCGTCCACGGCTTCGGCGGCTGGGGCCGCAGCGAGCTGCTCGGTTTCAAGTACTGGGGCGGCAACAACAACGACTACCAGGACCGTCTCCAGCGCAACGGGCTCCAGAACGTCCTGACCGCCGAGATCGGCCCGTTCTCGAGCAACTGGGACCGAGCCTGCGAGCTGTACGCGCAGATCAAGGGCGGCCGCGTCGACTACGGCGCCAACCACGCGACCAAGCACGGCCACGCGCGTTACGGACGCACGTTCCCGGGCCTGTACCCGCAGTGGGGCACCGTCGTGAACGGCAAGCTCCAGAAGGTCCACCTCATCGGCCACAGCATGGGCGGCCAGACCATCCGCATGCTCACGCAGCTCTTGAACAAGGGCACGGCCGGCGCGCCGATCACCGAGGACCCGAAGTCCCACCCGCTTTTTGCCGGCGGCAAAGACTGGGTCCACTCGGTCACGACCGTCTCGGCTTCCAACCAGGGCTCGACGCTCGCCGACAGCATGGGGTCGCTGCTGGACAAGGTCGAGAAGGCCCTGATCTCGTGGTTCGGCATCGGTGGACTCGTGCCTGATTTCGGCACGACCAAGTACGACGCCAAGCTCGACCAGTGGGCCATCTCGACGCGCGGCAGCGGCGAGTCGGTCAGTGGCTACGTGCACCGCCTCCTCTCGAGCACGTTCTTCGCGACCACAAACAAGGACAACTCGCGCACGGATCTGACCACGGCCGGCGCCAAGGCTATCAATGCCTGGGTGCGCACGCTTCCCAACGTCTACTACTACAGCATCTCCTCGCAAGACACGTTCAGCTTCGTCAACTTTTCGCTCAAGAAGGTGCAGCTGCCCAACCCGCTGACCATGCTCATCCCGCTCCAGCCGCTGGGTACGTACATGGGCAGCCGTGCGACCGTCGACGCTGGGTTTCCGGAGAGCTGGCAGGCCAACGACGGCCAAGTGAACGTGCCGTCCCAGCTGAGCGACGGCACGGGCAAGGTCGTGGCGTTCTCGTCCGCATCGACGCGTGGCGTGTGGAACCAGTACCCGACCAAGAACTTTTGCGACCACTTTGCGATCACCGGCAACAGTATCTACTACGACACGTTTGACTTGTACAACTCGCACATCCGCGTGGTGCTGAGCCTGCCAGCCCACGAGGCGCTCAAGCGCCGCCTGAGCGAGGGCGAGCACGAGGTCCA
This sequence comes from Pythium rishiriense, assembly GCA_023335895.1. Classification (NCBI taxonomy): domain Eukaryota; phylum Oomycota; class Peronosporomycetes; order Pythiales; family Pythiaceae; genus Pythium; species Pythium rishiriense. The sequence continues at coordinate 4,553 of JAADVT010000980.1, read as the reverse complement.
CGAGCACTCGGACGAGATCGTGCGGGACATCGCCGAGACGCACCGGAAGCTCGAGGAGCGCGGCCGGCTGGCGGCTGTGCGCCAGTGCCAGGAGAACAAGGGCCTCACGCGCGAGCAGGTCGAGGCGTGTGGCCGCTTCCTCGAAGTCATGGCGCCTGGCACCAAGATGGAACCCACGCGCAAGCTGCGCACCAACTGAGCAGGTGGTAGCCGAGAGGACGATTGCAGTCCCATGAAATGCTTGGCTTCTGTTTGATGGAATAGTGTATTTGGTGTGGGCAGATCCTAGGACAGATTTTGAGTGGGAATAGGAATGTGTACACTGTGTTAAGGCGAAGGTGGTGTGCGGTCTTGAAGCAGTGTGATTCGAACGACGAGATTGGTAGAACGAGCCAATTTCAGTCGACCCTTCGCGTTGTGACGATTCAATCGAACTTGGGAACCCATTATTTTGATCGATTGACTCGCTCGTCAAAACCTCAGTCGGATTGTTGTATATTCTTTCAGCAACCACCATGTTGCTGCTAGTCCCTTCCCGGACGCTCGTTGATTATTCTTTGGCGTGGAGCGGTAGCCGGCTCGCCTTGCTCTCGACACATGAGAGCTCCTTGATTTTTCTCTTTTTCACAACACGGTCACTGTCATTGCGAGCTGCGAGCTACACGTCGAAGGTCGACAAATCCACACTACGGCCCGTAGTCTACGGGCGCTTGCGGATTTGATGCCTTCCGTCGACCCAGGAGATGTAGCATTGTCGTTGTGACCTTTCAGAGTTCCTCTTCGGGACGGTGATCGTTCCTTCGTCACTTAAAGTGCACCAAGTCGAGTCTCGGGAGATGCTGAGCGATATTCACCAGCCGTTTGACGACGAGCAGCGAGCTGACAAGCAGTGGTGGGCGTCACGTAAAGTGAGCCACTCATTGTTTCCCCACTCCTTACGACTATACGTGGCGTTCACGACACCGTGGATTCGTGTGACATCGAGCAGGATGGACGCATTCGCGTTTTCAACGAGTGGTGTTGGATCATTGCCGGCGTCAAGACCTCATGCGATTGGCCACACGGTCTTCACACTGCGTGCTGTGACCGCTCCTTCGAAATCCAGCTGGGAGGAGATTCGATGCATGGCAGCCGGCCGAGTAGAGTGTAGATGGATGTGAGTGGCATTTCTAACTGATGTATTCTCCCAGCAGGCGGCGTGCGTCGTCACATGGTCCAGCAGGATCTACTCCTTGAATGGCATCCTTGACATTGTGCTGCCATGGGATGAGAATTGTGAGGGTGCGAGAGTCCAACACACATTTTGTGGGTGCTCTGAACCCATTTTTTTTCGTCGTTCATGCATTTTCAACCAACGCTGTGCACTCCGATATTATCGAACGTTTTAGAAGCCATATCGGAAGACACAGCATTTCCTGTCCAACATCGACACAGCCGGATTTGCTCTTTCTCAACCTTGAAATTCCCTGCATTCATTTTTGAAGCCATCCTTACCCACAATGATGAAGTGACTGACTTGTGTTGAACTTTGTTGCCAGAAGTTATACAGGCATGGACTCAAACACGCCATTTCCCGTCCTACACAACAAGGTACGGTATCGATCTAGCCACCGGCAGTCCAATAGGCAACTTTCTGTCCACCACCCGCTCTGGAAAGGCCGTGACGCCTCAGCGTTCGCGCTTTCTCGAAGGCACCGACCCTTCTCATTCTTCCATTCCCCCAGCGCTCTCCTAGCTCTTCTACTCACCAGTGCCCCAACAATGAACTCCAGCATGGCGTGCGCGGCCCGCTCTTTTGCGGATACGTATTTTCAGACGCTGGGTAACGACACGGGTATAGTTAACACCACGCTCCACATCGTCGGAAGCGAAGGTCCCGGACTCCTCCCAGGCTTCCGCAACATAACTTACGTCTTTCCAGATGGATGCCCTCGCGTGGGCATCATGCCGATGAATCCACCCAACGGCACCGACACCGTCGTCAAAGTCTCGGAGTTGGGAGATGCCGGGTTGGGTGGCTACACGCTGTGGTTCTCGAACTGCGATATAACCAGCGTCTTCAACGTGACCAAGACGGGTGTGTACGTCGTGAAAGGGGGCCTCGCGTATGTCATTCCGGAGCGGAAGTCGGGCGGCGTCTGTGGCGGTCCCGATCGGATTGCCTATGAAACGGCGCTGCTACCGGACTACTGCCGTTCCGACTCGAAGCTGACCGAATGCTCCAACACTGCACCGAGCTCGGCTTCGTCGGACGCGCCATCTTCGTTCAAGCGTCACATCACCATGACTCTTCTTGGCGTGTTGATCGTGATCACGACCAGTATTGGACTTTAGATCAGCATCGGGCTCAAGGTTCGCTTCTTTGGTATACTATTACACCGCTTTTCATGTACATATTCATTCCCTCCTCACGTCACCGAATGTGGGCGCCATCTCTTGAGCTTTTTTTTGTGTGCTGAGCACTACTGACACTCATGCCAGTATCGCTACCACTGATGCGAGTAATCCGATCATGGCGACGGCCCGGCAGTGCGTTTTCTGAGAGCTGAGTGACGATGGTGCATTCGGAGCGACCGTCTTGCATTCGGCTAGTGAGGTGTCGACCTTGCAGTAATCTGTGAGCGTCGCGCTGGACAGCGCAATGAACGACTGTCCTGGGCAGTCTCCAGCCGTCTCGCTTCCGCTAGACTCATGCCAACGCTCGATGAACACCGCTGCAGCTGTCCCGGGCACGACAAAAACACCCGGCGTAGTGGCGTTGTGCGAATTGGTGCCGTCGCAGCTCTCAATCTGGACAGCGATCGAGTGGTTCGGGCTCGTATTCGTGATGGCCGTGATGTTGATCACGACTGCTGCTGAGAGAGAAGCTGAGTTGTTGGTGAGTTCGTAGGGTGCCGCTATCGACGACCAGCCGCACACTTCGCGGAATGTGACGTTGTCAAACTGAAAGCCTTTGGGCTCGGCGGGACGAGTCGTATACACCGAGACTGGCGCGTTGGGTCCGTCGGGTGGTGGCGTCTCAGCCTCCCAGGACCCGGAACCCTCACGGCCAAAGGCGCTCCCATCGGTGACGTTGGGTGGTAAGGACCCCCAGTGCGGCACTGACATATTCATCGCTCGCATCTGACACGTGGTGAGTTTCATGCCGGGCAAGTCGGTTCGGAGGAGCTAGCTGGAAGGAGCGAGAAAATCGCGATGTGTGGATGAAGTCGCTGGAGTGTGGGGGATGCCTTGTGCACCAACACTGGCTTCATGTTGTACCCAAACGAGGGTGGGGATTGTTGGGTGGGTGCGAGTAGTGAGTGTCGGAGCTGCCGAGTCCAAAAAACAGAACCTCTATCACTCGAAATGTTCGAAAAAAAACAGTCCTTTGAGGTCAAAACTCTCTGCAAGTGCCTGCGCGCAAACATTGCACTTGCACGATCACTGGTATGGCCACAAAAAGACTCCGAAGGTTGGCATAGACAGCCACGCACACTCACGGTCTTTCATCGCACGCAACTTCTTCCACAAGCACTCGTGAGTATGTTCACAGGACCATACAAAGTCAAGCGCGCATTTGTTCGAAAAAACTGATATATTTCACATAATATCCTAACCACATTCAGGATCGTGCTTGGACATACAATGCACAGATTACGGTTCACGGCGTTGGCGTCGGCTGGAACTCAACAGCGAGTGGCATTTGCGCGGCAAATACGTCGAGCACAAGTGACAACGGCGCGGCGTGGGTGTCGGCATCCTCACTACTCTCGGTCTCCTCCGTGGCCACACGCAACGAGCGCTTGGTCGTGAGTTGTTCATGGGCCGGAAGGTCCGTGACGAGTGCGGCGTGGGCCTTGTAGAGGCTGTAGACCGGGATGAGTGGGTTTGCGCCCATGATGCCGAGGTGGTCCATGGCAAGTGGCTTGAACGTCACCCACGTGCCGCGTTTTGAGACACCGGAAAACGTCACAACCGGCGCGATGCCATCGCTCGGTTGAGAGGCAACGTTGACAAAGCCATCGTTGCGCAGCCAGTCGTCTGAGAAGCCCAGCGCCGAGGTCGCGCGACTGCCCATGAGGGTTGCTAAGGGCGCCGTGAGTACGCTCGCGGCCAAAAGGTTGGGCAGCGCAATCTTACGCAAGAGCAAATCACGCCACTCATAGGTCGCGTCCGAGACGAACGAGTAGTAGTACACGTTGGGGAGTGTCGTGACCCACTTGTTCTGAGCCTTGGCACCCGTTGTCGCGAGTGAGTAACCGGCATTATCGTGGTAGCCCTCGGCGAAGAGCTTGCTCTTCAACACACGCTTGATGTAGTCGTTGAAAGACTCACCGGCGGCCTTGTTTGTAATGCCCCATTGGTCCATGACTGGGTCGTACAGCGCTTTTGTGATGTCTCCAAATAGACCCAACAGACTGAAACCAGCGGCCGCAACCGTCTCGATGAGATCCGGGTCCGCCGTGAGCATATCCGCAAGCGTCGAACCGCTGTTCGGAGTCGACATCGTCGTGATCGAGTGCACCCAGTCCTTGCCGCCCGAGAAAAGCGGATGCGACGACGGGTTCTCG